>JAUUEB010473671.1:0-11475 GCA_032362205.1 Clione limacina | reverse complement strand
TAAAATTCACAGTGTGACCAATATATTAATTAATGTTGTTCTTGAAGTTGAAGGATACTTTTCTCTGATGGTCGTGGTTGTACTCGCTACAAGTACTAGTTTTTAAAAGTTTACACTTAATCTGACCAAGTCTGGTTTGTCAAACTAAGCATAATTAGAGTTCATGTGTTATACTTACAAGAAGACATTCCTGTATGACCCTATCAGGGCACCAGTGAAACATCCCTGTAGAATCAAACTTGCGAGGCTCGTCATTTGACCCAGCCACAGCATCATCTTGCTTATTTTTATTGGTGGTGGACGGCCTGATGAGAACACAATAAAGAAAAATTGTGTTAAAATTATCATTTACACATCCTCTTTCAGATGTGATAAATAGCGCATAGTTTCAGTTGCATTGTCAATCTAAATAAGATTTTTGAATCTTCAACAAAGAAAATCAATCTTTTGTTTGAAAGAAGAAGCATACTCATCTAGGAACTGATTGATTTAATTTTATATGATTTCCTTAAAGTATACCACCTGAAGTATTTAAGTACTTTCTTATGATTTAAGGATTGTGCATACTACAAAGTAATCACAAAAGGAATTTTGGGAATGTGTTAAAGGCTCAAGGACTGTTTCATTACATAATTTGTCTTATATCATGAATACTTTTTGGTTGAATTACAATTAAAAAGACTCTCAAAACTAACAATGTGAAAAATGCAAAATCTATGTGGTTAATAAAATTGTTCCATGTACGTTCCCAAACAAAACATAGAAATTTTGAATTACCACAGCACAATTTATCAGGAATTAAGAACATAATTAAGTACATACATAATTACATGCCTTTTTTAATACTTAGTTTAAGCAACTATAATTATTAATGTTTAACAAGTCTTAAAATGAATTATATATATTAAAAGCTAAGATATGAGAGTAAATAATGATTTTTTAAAACTCTTCTGACTCTTCAATAACAAATGCAGTTTTATCAAAATGCCAAAAGACTATTATAATGTTCAATGTTCTAAACGCAAATATCAGTGTATTTAATAGTTTATCTAAATCAGTCATTTCATAACTGGAGCTAACATGCAATCTTTACATTTCATCTTTCCACAAGTCTCAAAGTCATTCTTTTAAATTTTGGGCAGTGAATGTCATTGTCAGATTACATGCAGCATCTGTTGTATACTTCCCATGAAGCTAGTAAGAATGTACAGGTATGTCTTTGTTGAGTATGTCAGAGGTAATAATATATTCGAAAGCACCTAGAGCCCGAGCCTCTGATGCAATCTGATATCATCATTATAATCACATGTTTTTATTATACCAACACAATTTTTGCATGGTTATCCCCCCATTGTATAAGGGTATGCATCCTATCCATCTCACAATGGCTATTGCTATTTATTGTTACATAGTTCTCTGGGTCTTGTGACAACTTTTTGTTAGAATGGTTCTAATCTTACTTCACACAAATAAATAATTAAATTATATAAATCTGAGAAGAACTACCTTTACTAAAACTAATTATAGATGACAATAAGCTAAGGGCATAGATACAAAGCAAGTCGAGTATTATCTGTGAATACCATGGACCTGTATCCATTAAATGCCAATAAATAAAGGAGTGATTGATTGTTAAAATTAAAAAGCAATTTTGAGTAAGGCTATTGGTTTATTGATAGCTATTTCTCATAATACATCTTCTTCACCTTATTAATATGGTCAAACATGGTTTGTTAAATAGTTTACTCTTTATTTCCTTAACACATATTTTTCACAGGATTAACTCTATTTCTTATCAAACCCCTGTAGCAAAAACTGATAACATAAGCTTAATCTGGCAAACATCTTGTCTAGATCAAAATAATGTGTCGCTTTTATGTACAGTCAAAATGATTTTAGAACATTTATGATCTAGTATTTTAAAACATAAATGATTTTAGATGTTAAACAATGATTTACAGTTACAAAGTGGAATCAACAACATTTTTAATAACATTTAAATCTATAATTCAAACTACAAATATAAATGTTGAACAACAAACTACACAAGATGAAGCTGTTGGTTAGAATGAGAATGAACAAATGTCCAACATCAAATAATCTGTATTAGAAAAATGACAAGACATTTGTCAATGAATTATCATCATCCAAGAGCAATCTCAAAGCTTAAGCCAAGACAGAACAACAAAGGGAAAAACAGTAAAGTATTTGTTTATCTGAGCTTCTGGTTTTGGTTATGTTGCATTTTTGCACACCATGCAATGCAAACTCAAGTCAGAACCTCAGATAAAGACTTTCTTCATGAACCAAATTTTTGTTTTCCTTACTTGAAAATTTGGGAACCAGCAAAACGAGCAGATAGTGAGCTGGGAATGCATTTAGAAACTTATCTGTGTTATGTTAAAAATATATTCAAATTTAGAAATGAGTAGTATATTATATATTTCTATAACGCTGATAGTTATAAGAGCAAATGATAAAATTAAATTTTTATGATATGGAAAAAAAGACAATCAATTAGATCACAAATATCAAAACCAAATATTATGTTTGGTGATAGATCAACATAGAACCCAACTGCTGACAAGAAACCAAACGTTATTTCAAATAATAAAATCTTTCTTACAACAATAAGAAGCTTGACCTAAGTAAAAAATCAATTCCTTGACATTTATTGATTGTAGTAAACTTGTGGCAAATATTAAGATATGAAGGTGGAATAATAAAAAACACCCTGATATCATAGAGACAATGATATGATATATTTAAAAATTTAAAATCTGAAATTCTGTTTTGACAGTTTAAGATTGATTGCCATCTATTTATGGAATGGTTTGAGGAGAAGGCCTTAAACATATGAGATTACTCTCTGGAGATGCTATGTGGATGACACTATTTTTGCCCTGTGTGACTCTTTGATTGATGACCTCACTCAGCACATAGAACCTGCCATCAAATTTACACGTGAGGAAGAAACTAATCACTTAATTCCTATGCTCCATACCCTCACCACAAAGAATGAAGAAGCCCACCCACACAGACCAGTACCTCCAATTTCAGAGAAATCAGCCTCTGCAACATAAGCTGGGGGTTATTAGAACTCTCCACCACAGGAAGACAGCGACACTGCCTACCCCCATCTATAAAACTGTTTTGTCACATGATCAATCGTCATCTGACCGGTCCGGTCATGTGACAAACAGTTTGAATTGGATGGTCGCCAAAAGCTCCTGATGAGCTTCAACTTATAACTCGATGGTAAATGTCTTAAATTCATTTCTTTTTAATTCCATACTCATTTTATTAGGTCTCTAAATAGCTAACCTACAATCTTTTTAGGTGATCTTCAGATTTCATTTGCACTGTTTGTAATAATTATTCTAAAACAATATTTCTAAGAAATTAAATGATTGAAATAATATCTCCCATAGGGCTTTGCCACACCCCCACTTTTGAATGGAAGCTTTCACCAAAGCACATTCATTTCATTTGCACCTTTGCGCAGAAAATGATACTTGAACGCAAAAAGTCTGAATTGATCAGTATGCGTCTTGAGTTTTTTTAAAAGGGAATTTCCTTTAAGAGGAGAGTACTGGGGCAAAGACTTTGCAGGGGGGGGTAATATCAATAATGCATTGAAAAATTATGGGAACATTGGTATCTAGACTCTTTCTTCTTTTTCTGTTGAGCTGATTCTTAGAGGAAGTTTGGTAACATTATAGACTGTTCTTTGTACTTGGGTGTTTAAAACTCTTAAACTAACTCTTTTTTTGTAGACATTTTGAGTTTTTCATTGTCACTTTTGAATATGTGAGAGGATAAAATTACAGGCTAGAGGGAGCGTAGCAACCAAAACAACAAATTGTGAGAGCGTAGTAAAGTTTTATCAAACACAAAAGGTGCACAGTTCTACACTACCTGTGAACATTTTTGTGCAAAGCTCCACAGGAAAAGAAGAAACATTATATGATTTTTTGTTACTTACTAGTTACTAGGCTTATATATTAATAAGAATGTTTCAGAAATGGTTAAGACAGTAGCAAAGCGTATTAGAGAACATGCCTTTTAAAAAATAGTTCAGCCATCAAGTACAGGAAAAAATCAAAATGATAAAAATGACGCATATTTTACTTTAAGACTTTGGTGCTTCCCTTTGCGGCAGCCAATATGCCTGTTAAGAAGGCACTTTTTATTTAGACTGTTAGAATGCTAAAGTTTGCAGGTAGGACCTTTGAATTTTGTCTGCATGGCTACTCTTCTTTTGATTTTCAGGTACCAATGGGACCTCCAATAGGACTAGGTACTTCATCCTGCCTACCATGTAGGAACTAGAGGTAGGTAATAATTAAATATTTTTTCTATGAGCGGTAAGTACCGTCACCACATACCACCATGGCCACTTAACAAAAAATTTCAACCATGAATATTTGTCTCATTATGGGGATTGAACCCACAACTCTATAGACAGTAGGTTCTGATGTCCACCGCCTTAACCACCAAATGTAAAAAAAAGAGATCTTGGAAAAATGGTATGTATAATCAAATGAAAATACAAAAAGAGTGTAGAAAATGAGGTCAACAGTCAGGCTTAACGTCCTCTGATGAGCCCTTATGAATAATAAGTAATTCAATTGAGCTACAGAGCAGATAATGACATTCCTACAATTAAGAAAGTGAAGAGAAAGTGTTTGAATACTGACTGGAAGGTAGCCATCAGGGATAACAGGGTTACTTGAATGTTCAACCAACAACATATTGGGAAAAGTGGCAATGATAGAGCTGACATTTTGACAGGGGAAGAAGAAATAATAAATATTACAAAGTGTTTTTATGTCTCAATCAACCTATGGTAGGATTTATAATAGGGGAAGCATAATGTTAAGAAAACCTGACAACGGATCCAACTGTAGTCTAAAGATAAAATCTTGACCTTGGCAATCTTGAAAGGGAAAGCAATAAAAAAGAACATGTGTTGACATTAGTTTAGTCCTTAATGTTAGATCACAAACCATCTGTTAAAAAAAGCACACAACCTTTTCTGTATATTTGGCCTTTGAAAATTTGGCAGTGACAGAGGTAGATCAAGATAGATACTGTAGATGCAGATTCTTGTATGTGAGTCACTAGATTGCACAGTGATCAGATACATAAAGAAGAGTGTGTTATTGTGGCCAAGTGTTTGAAATAAGCCAAACTTTTTGTTTAAAACACTATCTTTATGACATAATCTTAGGAGAAACCTTACCACTCAAGATGTCAATTTACTTCACATATTAGTTCAGAATACAAAAATTGATTTTGGTTTTGTAAACAAAAAATGAACACCCAAAAATATGTCAGGCTCAACATATAACTGACCTTGTGAAAAGGACACTAACAAGCATGCAAGTATTTGTCCTATAAACCTACTACTTTTTGATTGACCCACCTTCAAGGAGGCACTGTGTTGGGAGGGTTCTTCCTCTCGTCAGTACTGGGTACAATCCAGGGTATCCTCTCAACACAGTGTCTCCCTTAAAAGTGGGTCAATCAAAAATTCTTCGCTACCCACTGAGCAGGAAAACATAATCAAGTATTGTCCCTAACACTGTTCAAGTAATATACAAGCTAAAATCCCCTCTGATGGTCAGACCCTGAATCTGTTTTAGCCAGCAATCATCAGTTCTTCTCTCTATGTGGCCAAACCACCACATTCAAACTTGTTACAATACATTTATCATTGGTTTAACACCAAGCTGACTCCTCAAAGTTGTAGAGAACGTTGCAAGAGACACCGCTCATCCAGCGGAGCATCAACATCTCATTTAGGTGGAGTCTCCGTTTATCATCAGCTAAGGTTTTTCAACTCTAAAGCATAACAATTTGGACGCAGGTCCTGTACAGGGCTCCCTTTGTATGGAGTGAGATTGCACTGTTTGTAAGAAGTGGTTGAATCTCTAAATTTCTTCCATCTGCACTATACTCTGCTAGAGATAGTAGCTGACTATGTACCACCACCTGCTGTAAGCATGGTGCCAAAATAGCAGAATTTGTCCACGACCTGGAGACTTTTATCGTCCATGATGAATAGTAATGGGCTTAGGACTGAGCCTTGGTGCACTACAACTTTGTTGTCTAAAAGCATCACCAGTGACGTCATTGATGTTTACCGCATTCTTTCAGTTCTTGTACATGGACATCACCACTCCGATGATCCATTCCTCCACACCAACCTTTCTCAAAAGTCAAATTGACTAATACAAAGATTATGGTGATTTAAACTGTACTAAGTACATAGAATAGAATACTTTATTTTTCCAAAATGGCACATTTGTGAAGATGGTTTGGAAAGAAAGTTGATTGTTCAAAGTTTTTGACAAGTGGGGGAGGGTGGGCAGATTTTGCCTCACAGAGTAAAAAGTGATGATAAGTCTTTAAACAGTTTCTCTCATCTGTGGATTCTTTCATTTGAAAAAGACACAGTTGTAAGTTGGTGTTAAGATTAATTTCAAATGATATAAAAGTGATCTGTTTAATATCTCAAAATGCAGTGTTACAATTAATTTGTGAGTTTGTGATAGTATAAACATTGTAGTTAAAAAAGGGTTAAAGACACATTGACCAAATAAAAAATATCCAATAGTTAAGATGTTAAGAACAATAAAAGATGCATTAAGGCTTTTTAGCTGCACACTTACTCCTCTGCTGAAGGAATCTTCCAAATAAGAGGACCTGAACTGCAAATGTCAATACAAGGAACATAAAGGGAGAGTTAAGCGCAAAGTAAAAGTTTTATTGAAAGCTTGTGTCAGTCAAAGATAAAAGGCAAATCACAAACAATTAATCCTATTTCTCTCTGATTAATATTTTCTTATTAATCAGTGCTTACGTGTCAAATGTATTAGGTGGTTCAGGCCTTAAATTTCTCGGTAAGTGTCTGTGGACAGAAAGGAAGGAAAGAGGAGAGGTTGGGGTCAAGAGGTTAGAGTCATAGGAAGAGGTTCGGAGGAGGACAGAGAAAGTTTCACTGCAAATAGACAAAAGTGATCAAAACTTACAACAAGCGAGAAATGAGTCTACTCAGAAATGTTAAAAGTCTACAGGAAACTCAGTTCTAGTTGACTAACATGTAAATCTCTAATCTACTGACAGATTTTCCTTTAAGAACAACTTTGAATATCACACCACTTTAAAAAGAAATAAAGGTGAAGAATAAAACATCTTTCATTGCCTACATTCTATCAGGTCAATCTTTCATTTTTAATCTTGTATGAAATAAGAAGATAAATAAGAGGGTGAAAAGTTATTCAACTATACTCAGGCTTAAAATAAATAATTAATGAATTTATATGACAATCAAAAAAAGGATGGGAAATAAAATTTGACTTTTAATGATATCCTCTAACCACAAAGGCGTCAGATGCTCAGTGGTTAATCTATTGTTGACATGTCTAAGTCTGAACCGTTCCAATTTCTTTCTCAGCCTCACCCTACAATCAATGTTCAATGAACTGGCAGATAGTTATCAGATGTCAAACTTCAACTCAGTATAAAAACCTTAGTCTGATTGGAATTTAAACTGTCCAACCAAATCCAAAACAGAAAAAGAGAAATCACTTCTAGTAGTAAAGTGGCTGATATGGAGAGCTTACATCAAAACCACAAAAATCTAAAGTAAAAGTAAGAAAAAGAAAATTCAAATATTGAACATCTAGTCAAATTCTTTTTACACTTATTACAAATTCTATTTTGTCAGGTAACTGCAACTGATGGTAAAATTATCTCCTCAGTCATTTCAAAACTAAAAGAATCTACATTTGTGGACCTCAATTTGTTTATAACCTTTGAGATGTGTGATGAAATGAATTTCATGTTTTAGAGTGTTTCTTTTGATGCATAGTACTTTATTTGATTGCACCCACCTTGTTGTTTAGGGAGACTAAAGAATCTCCCTTAACAACAAGGAAGGTGCAATCAAATAAAGTAACATTTAAGACATAAATATATATTTATCAACAGATAATTTAATGCAGACCAATAATATTTAAGAGCAACACATAGAAATAATTCACGCTAGTTACCCTACCATTTACACATCTAACTCTAAGCCATCAGAAATCTAATCTATGATGCTACACACATATGTATATATAAAAGACAGTTTAGGTATTTCAGAGTTGGAGGGGTACAGAGTGACTGTGCTGGCTTACTTCTTAAAGTGAGGTCTCCCTTTCTCACTGATGAAAAAATATTGTCTCAGTTAGAGTCATTAACTTTCATCTACATCATGGTAATTAGGAATCACAATGGAAGTTCATAAAATATCAAAAGAGCTATTCTATAAGAGCCAGAAAAAAAAGAAAGTACAAAATACAATAAAAATGGCTTAAAGCTCCACACAATATAGTGAGCTAATCCAGCACCAAACAAATTTGAAACAATTACTCAAAATGTTGAAATTGAAAAACTTACAGTGGTAAAAGTTTTTTACTTGACCTTGATATGGAAATGAAATGAATATTCACATAATCACAGAACAAGCCAAATTTCTTGCATTTCTGATCAACTTAAAAGAAAATCTGAGCTAAGATAGCCATGCTGTAATTGCTCCTAACTGGGAAATAATGAGTGAAAAAGAAGGAAAGGGAGGTTATCATAAAACAGAGAGAGATGGGGAAGGAAATAAGATCGACAAAAGAAGTCAAAATAAGAATAAAGAACTGATCTTTCATTAGACACTTAAAGTCTGTCAATGCAAATAAAGACAACTCAGATAAGCAATTAGTTTCTAGGTCAGTAGTTTCATGGCTCAATTTCCCGCCAGATGAGGAAGAAGTATAACTGCATTCAACATGCACAAGTCAAAACAAGGCAGCTACTATCTAAAACAAGGAGGGTGGGTAAAAAACTTTAGAAGATTGACAGACCCAAAAGATAATGCAGCAACAAAAGAAGAGTCTGGGCTTATAAAAATAAGTATGTTCGGGCAAGTGGCAGCTGGGTGTCAGAGAGGAAGAAGGGTCACAGCATACTGAAAGGCAAGTTTTACATGGAGAGCCTTGACTTTTTTGAGCGAGCTCTGCTGACCATCTGCTGGGCTACTTCTTGCATCTTTTTCCTGTTTTCAAACAAGTTTTTTAGCTTAAGCTTCTCGCCCGTATGATCATTCCTCTCAACGATCATGTTTGATTGGCTCTTGTTGTTTGATTGGCTTTTGTTGTTAGAGCTGAAACAAGCCCAGTGGAAGCTGTTCAACTCAAGTGACATACATGGGGCATCTAAGGTTAAAATTGATATAATATGTTGTCAATGTGGGAGAACTTTAGAGACATGGGGGAAAGAGAGTAGAAGATGACACAATTGACACGGAAGAAAGATAGTGATACATACAAGCTATGACTTGAGGAGAAATGAAAACCTTTAGGGTATGATAACAAGTTTTAGACAATTTTCAAATTGAGACAAAGGGAATCATGTCCAAAATATCTTGATGACTAAAATCTCATTTGAGGGTTCAAGTGGTAAGGTCATAAGCATATCATAACACTACCCTAATTAAAAAGCATCATAAGTGAATTTCATATAAGGAGAATATAAATAATGCCTTAAAATCTATAGCCATATATGAGAAATAAGTTATTTTGACAAACTCCATAAAGGAGCAAGGAACACTTTCATGTCTTTTGGTTGAAAATATCTTTTATGCATCAAATTAAATATTATAATTGTGCGTTTACAATCTCATTGCAAGATCTTTTTACTGCCCTCAAATTTTTCAGATGACATACTATTACACAACTAATCAAAAAATTGTAGCCCTTTTAAACCAACAACCTTTGCAGTCCAAGGCGAGTCTGCAATTGACCTGATTATACATCTGAATTGATGACATTATGAGCTTCCAGTCTGAGTAAACAACTGTCAATCAAAAACAGTGATATCTTGTATGGTCACTCTTCACGTTATTTAAGAGTGGAAACTCTGGCTAAAATTGATCCCAGGACCTACAATAAAGGCCACAATATGGCAAAGCAACTTATGGTTTAAATCTTTCTTAATTTTTTATAAAGATGTCTTTTTTTAAAGAAGAGAAGATTAGGAAAATCACACAAGTGAATTAATATCTCAAAGTAATCAAAATTTGTATGTACTTGTGTTTTCATTGTGCTAAATCTTTGGTAAATTATTTATTTTGGTGGTTGGTCAATTTAGTTCTGTTTAGACTACTAAATCAGCTCTAAATTTTCATTGTACCTTTATAAGCTGAGTGTACATTACTGATACTATAATGTGTAAAAAGTCAACCATACCCACAAAAATTCATATTCAAAAGCATCCATCAAAAAAGCATCCATCAAAAAAGCATCTACATAATTCCAAAAACAAGTCAGCAATTTTAAAATAAGCATTGAATACATTGATCATCAACACAACTCTTCAATTTGGTGAACAAAATCATTATTTGAATAAGTATTTTGAAAGCTGTATAAAATGCTAATAAAAAAGCATTCAGTCACATAACCCTCTCCATGTGTACAAAATGTCAATAGACTGAGTCTTAAAGCACCTTAAAAGTGAAGACAAAGAGAAACACTTACGGTTGTGTAGAAACTGCTGACTTTGAACTAGAACCTTTTGTTTTATCTTTCTCTGTAGAAAATAGAGAACACGAACTTTAGAAAATAAAGAAGTTCCTTAAAAAGATTATAAACCAAAGTTCCTAGATTCAAAAGTATATATGTCCATGTTAATTAAATCTAATTAAAGTATAATAGTAATATCAAAAACAAATTCACAAGATCAACCCCTAAATGTCACTTTAAGGTATTTTTCACATTTTTTCATCCCTTTGCTAACAGCTTAAACAGAGTCAACTTATTTATGTTGACTGAATTTGTGTTTGCAAACTCCTTCACACATATATGTTCTTTATTCAACATTTTGGTGCTTCCCTTTGCCCAGAAAGACAGCCACATCCTCCTTCAGATGGTCTTTTATATTGAGACTGCCAGAGTGTTACAGTTAGTAGGAAGTTTGGTTTGATTTTTGTCCAGATCTTGCTTTTGTAGACCACTCTTCCTTCAATTTTGCAAAACAAAAGGATCTTCAACGTGCGCAACTTTGACACTGGACTAATGTTTTATTATCCATCTCTGATAGGACTAAGTGCTAGAACTGGCTATCAAGTAGGATCTTGGGATGTATGCGTTACCTGATAATGAAATCTATTTTCATTAGATCTTTAGGTGATCGCAAAAAAACACCTTAAACCATGTTAATTGATGATTATTATTCAGCCTTTTAAGTTGAAAATGATCCAACTGAATAACATCTGGAAAGACAGAGGCATACCAAATCGAAATTCCCTTAATGTTTTTTTTTTTGGTAAGGTTTTACAGCACTATCGACTCAAAAAGGTCATCAGACAAGTATACTACAATACAGGCTAATTTATAAAGCCATATCCAAGAGTTTACTTTTGCCTATGGAGAGGAC
>JAUUEB010473660.1:0-11475 GCA_032362205.1 Clione limacina | reverse complement strand
AAGTAGTGCTACACCTTACATCCTATGTGTGGCAGCCAGTAATAATGTCAAAGTAACAGAATTGTCAAAATAACCAATGCAATGTGTTGATCAAGACGTTAAAACCGCTTACAAAATGTCAATCAACGATTTTGTCTTAAATGAACAATAATAAAAACGTTTCTGTTAAAGGAACAAAAAATCATGCAAGTTTGGGTTCAACAAAAAAGAAAACCTCAAAATATCACTGAAACGACTTCATAAAGGGACAAAAATACATAAAGACAGAGGAAATAGCAAAATTGGTTTGAAAATGAGATAAAAAATACTTGGATTTTTAATTTTACAACTATATCTCCATTCCAAAATTGCTGAAATATCTTCATTCATGCTGATGTAAGTGGGTCTAAAACCCAATATTTTCCCCACAATTACCTATAGAATAACTTAAAGGAGATTTTGTATTCAATGAACAAAAGAGCTGGACCCGACAGATTTGTTGAAACCTGTATCTACTGTACAAGTCTTACATGATTTTTTTTGTGATTTCCCTCCAAATTTCTTTGTCATATCCACTGGGTTGAGCATAAAATGTCCATGGGTCTTCTACATAAACAATTGTAACAGCCAAAACGTTGTCTTTCTGCAAATTTGGTAATGGGATGGACACAGCTTGTATACCTGCAAAATGAAAGAAATATAAAATTATCTTCAAACTCAGATAATAATCATCTCTGTAACACAAGTTTTGTATCCTTAATTCATGGTCTAGTTGTCACACTAAATTTTTGATTAAACACACATATCATTGGTCTACCTTTTTTCATTTCTCAGTGCTTCTAAATCCTTTGTCTGCTTTACATGAATTAACTGTTTAGTCCATTTTCTAACCTCAATTATCTACCCTTTGATGTTTTGCTCTATACTTTGGTTGTGGTCAATAGATACAAAAAAGGGTAGTTAAGGTATTTCTGGAATAGACCAATCAAAATGTATACTTATTTGACAGATGGGTGGTATTAGTATTGTGTAGATAAAAATGACAAAAAATGTGTCAAACTGTCATGTCATTTGCCACAATGGGAATGTGAGAACAGCACTATGATAATATCCAGAGTTAACTGAGTGCTTAAAATACATAATAATAATAATAATAATAATAATAATAAGGGGAAGATTCATATTAAAAAAAAATGTGAGCTTAAAAAGGATTAGCCTAATAATATCTAGATCGAGATACATAACAGCATTATAACAACTGGAGACTTAAGTACTACTTTAGTACAAGATCGTCACCACACATAAGCCATTTACTCAGTAAGTCCCATCTTAAGTCATCATGAAAAGACAAGATAACATCATTTAATTAAAGATAAGCTGAAGACAAGACTGTGGGGTTTAGTTTGTTTGATTTGTATGCTATCTACAAACTCCAATGATCGGTCTACAACTTGGTCTAGAGCAAACCTCTAAGACTTTCAGACTCTTCACAAACTCCAGTGATTGGTCTACAACTTGGTCTAGAGCAAACCTCTAAGACTTTCAGACTCTTCACTTCTGTTCCTATCAATAGAAAAGAAGCCATTCCCTTCAGGCTCAATGATTTAGTACACATTTAAAGGACCACTAAGTATCCAGCTTATGAAGCCAATAATTAAGCTTAAGCTATATTCAATAATCAATACTCTACGTTAAAATTGTAACTCTTTTATTCTGGGTCCTTCCACAACACTCTTTTTCATGACCCTCCTACCTCCCCAAAAAGAGTACATTTAAAACATTGTTTATTCAATATTAATATATATATTTCATTCAAAATTGTTGGTTATTTTTTAAAGCATATATTAGCTAGTTCCCCTGCCCTGAAGCAACCCCTTATTTGCTCATGAATATTTTTGATGGCCGCTACACAAGAAATAGAAGACATTACTACAACACAATCAATTTAAAAGAAAATCTTATTAAATCTTAAAAAATTGAATTGAGGAAGAAAAGTTAAATGTGGTGTTAGAAATGAGAGTACTCCTTCTTTGAGGTTTCTCATTTTCGAAGAACTTGCATACTTTTTTAATACTTTTTGTACAGATTCAGTTAAATAGTTCCTCTAGTTTACTGTATGGGCTACACACATGTAAATTCAGAGTATTCAAAGAATAAGCTGTTCACTGTTCAGGCGATCGGCCTTAGTAAACTTAAAAAGACATTCACTGCCTGCCTAGAGTAACAATTATTTTTACAGACACCATGCCAATGTGTGTTTTGTTCCTTCTTTTGGTTTGATATTCCATTTTTAATGACATCTTTAAATTGGAAAACTTTAACTCTAAGACAATAACTAGTCCTTGAAGGTGTGTTATCCTTGGCAACACCTGGTAAAAGCGCTAGTATGTAATATAGCTTATCTTACCTTTGCCTGGAGACTTTTTCCTAAGTGGAAATTCTTTATTGCCTGTAGGTATAAATGAAGAGATATCACGTTTGACTATATCTTCATAAGCTAAAGTCATTGGTGATTTATCTCCCCTTGCCATGCTGTCTGTGATCACGTCTGGAGGTACCTTTCTACTTTGCCTGATTGGTTCTGCTGAGGGTGTGCCTGGTTGAGCTGGTTTACTTGTTTGAGCTGAAAGTGAAAGAAATACATGTACTCAATTAACATTGACATATATAATATGGAAGTGAAAAGCGATGCCAAGTTGTAGCTGTGGAAGTTTATAAAGAAAATAAATCACGCTATACTAAGATTTATTTTGGACAAAGGCTAAGAAGCCTATAGTTCCGCTATGATATGATATGATATGATAAGAGTGAATAACATCAGAGAGGGTGAATATAGTGAATCTAAATAATTTATACAAGCTTTCTTTTGCAAGCATTTTGATTTCACAAATTTTTCAAGCTGGGGTAAAAACAAAAAATTAAAATTCTTGAAAAATATCACATTATGTCAAAGTTAATGAAGCTCAAATTGGATGTACCCCACTTTCTTTTTACTAGACCGCTTATTGCCTAAGTATAACATGTATAACAGAAGGTGCAACTGCATGTTTTTCTGTCATACTTTGTCAAGTTGAGGCTCAGGCCTGGAATCCTAACACCCAGAAAATGTTATGGAATTTTGATTTGGCAGAAAGTTTTAGGGTCAATTCTTCCGTGTTATTTGACCCAGATATCTTTTGTATAATTCCTCTTTCATAAAGAAAGTCTTTTAGTAAGATATTTTCTGCTAAATTCTTGATCCACAAATTTTCTGTCAAATCCTTGTGTAAAATTTCTATACAAAAAATGTATCTAGAAAATTTCTGTCAAAGTATAATCTAATAAAAAACTTCTGTTGGTTTGAATATTTCCTCTTGATACAGAATAAATTTCATGAGTTCTTTAATTAGATATTTTCTAACAATTCTTGATCTCAAAATGTCTGTCAAATTCTTGATTCAGAAAATTTCAGTCGAAATTCTTGATCCAGTAAATTTCTGTCAAATTCTTGATCCAGAGGCTAATAAAGAGTCAATTGTTAAATCATCTTAAAACAGCATTAAAAGGCCTGAATATTCGCAGAAAATTTCGGCCATAAAGCTAGGATCCCAGAAAGGTTTGCAATTCTTCCAGGTCTGTATAATGAGCCTTAATCCTGAAATATGAGTAAACTAAATTCAGGCCATCCCTACAAACTCTCTGACCTCAGTTATATTGACTCATGTCATGTCTTTGAAAACCATCAGAAGGAAAGGGCGTGGAACTTGGGCAACTCACTGCTGTATTCAAAAATAACTGTCCAGTTCAAACAATTCTGCTTGCTGATTGTTAATCACAAAGCGGGAAACTTTACATGTAGTAACATATATAAGGCCAGGGACTCTCACGGATTTTTCTGCCCCCCTCCTGTCCACCCAGCAGTATAATAAACTTTATCTAATTAAATGAGAAAGATCTAAAAGAAACTTTTCATTACATTACAATGAATAATTATCATTCTCAACCTTACAAATGATATATTTTGCTTGTGAGCACTCTTTTTTTCATCTATGATTCCCACCCTTTTTAAAACATGGACCCCAATTAATTAGTAGGCTTTGATTTTACAGAAAGAGTCAGCGGACACAGGTTGGGTAATGCCGTTATATATAAACTGTATTTATTTATGTAAGATTTTACAGCACTATCAACTCAAAGAGGTAATTTGAGCGATATATATATATTGCTATGGCATCAGAAAAGTATATTCCAATACAGGTCCAATAAAGCCATATCCAACAGTTTTTTTTGCTATGGAAAGGACTTCAATCCTATGTTTATAGAAAAGAAGCCACAACCCCAAGGCCTACATAAACTGTAAATACATAAAGATGTAAGTGATTATCAAATAAAATATTTAGCTTACCTATGTTTTCCTTGACTTTCGATAAGAGCTTGCCAAGTTCTGCGGCATCAGGACTTGCATACTTATGTCCCAATACCTTCAGCTTTGAAGCAACAGGAAGACGTACCATCTTCCCAAAGTTGGATAGAACATTTCCAGGGGCCATCTCTGAGGTTAAAGAGTGTCTTTGTTTTCCATCACTTTTCTTATCAGCCGCAGCAGAATGAGAGGTTAATGAATATGTTGGAGGGGATAACTTTTTGGAAGAATCTTCTTTCAACAAGGTCTCTTTTTCTGGGGGGAGCACTGCAGCATTTTGATTTTCATTGGAGGCTTCTTTCGCTGCTATCATGCTGAAGCTCATGTTGGCTTTTTGATGTAATGTTGAAGCAGGATGTTCCTCATTCTTTGCAAGACTTGAGGTTGTTTGACAAGGGTTTTCTGATTCTTTGAAGGCATTAGCATGGGAAGAAGGTGAAGCAGCAGGAGTTACATAAGGACTTGGTGGTCTTGGTGAGATATGAGGTGATGTGGTATCAAGCGGTGGGCTGAATGGTCTTATTTGAATAGATCCAGTGCCTGGTAATGTACTGACAGGTACAAGCCTGGCAAAGTCTCTACCATCAAAGACTCCAGGATAATGACCCTGAGACAATGGCTCTGTGTTCAGCATTGGAGGGGGACATGTGGAGTTAAACATTAAAGGTTTGCCCGTGTAAGCATCAACCATCATCGAAGAGTTCCACATGCGTTGTCGAGTGAAAGGTGATGGGAAGCATGGACTAGGACCTGGAGGCAGGGGTCCCATTAACTGATACTCACTTGACATGCCAAAGGAGGTTGGTCTTAGAATGTGAGTTGGAACACCATGGTGTAAATCCTGAACATTGTGCTGATTCTGTGGTGAAAACTGTGATGGATATGTTATGACGTTATGACCTGAGATATTAGAATACTGGCCATAATGTTGAGGAGGAGGAGGCTGAGTATGACTGTTGTAATGTGATGACCTAAACATCTCAAGTTCACAAACCTGATCTGCCGTCAGAGCTGAGGTACTCATAGTTGAAGCAGTAGATAAGTGACAATTAGTGTTAAGAACTTGTGACTCCTGTGACCCCATGTTTGAATTGTCTGTATTTGCCACTGTACAGAGAGTTGTTTCTGAACTCACTTCTGATGTATCTGGCCTTAAAGCGATCAGTGAGTCAGCAGTTGAGGTATTATGTTGACTTTTTTCTTTTTGTTCGCTTTCTTCAACTTTCTTGCTTTTTGACTGTAATGCTTTTGATGGGAATAAAAAACAGAATTAATAGTTATGAATTTCCACCAACAAACACAACTTGGTATAAAACCAAAAATGCTTAAGCCAAAACAATCGTTAAACCAAGATAATTTGAAAGTTCTGATTTATTTTCTTCTCTGTTAATAAACTCTTTCAAAACCTAAACCCTTCTCTCTTAAAACCAAATTAAATTATAAAATTCTGAAGTAAAACAGTAAACACTATTTTTCAAGCTCATCATAAACCTTTTTTATTTCCAAAATTGGGATGATTTAATACAGCCAAACAAGCAAAAGCATTAGTAGTATTTGTAGAGGTGGATTCAAAGTTTTCACTCACAAGTGCAGACTATAAAACTTTCTTTTGCAAGTCGTAGGAATGAACAATCATTGATTTGTCCCTTTTTAGCTAAAATTGAAATGTTCCTTTTAAACCAAAACTTTGCTTAAACCCAAAGCAATACACGGTCCTGTAAATTTTGGTTTAACTGTAATCTACTTAAAATGTAACACATGTGGCTGGCTGGTTGTTTTTTTTTGCAACAGAATAACAGCCACAGTTTGACTGAATTAAACTGAAACTTTGGCAATTTGTTTGTATATATACCCAAATGTGCAGCTAAAATTTTAGTGTAATTGAGTACATTCTCATATTTTCAATTATAATTTTAAGTATTTTACTTTATGTTCCATTGTCTACTTTGTGCAACCTTTCTGATTCAGAAATTTGGGGTGTAGATAGCTCAGTTGGTTAGAGCGACGTTCTATCACCAAGAACACTGCGGGTTCGATCTCTAGCCTCGACCATATTTTGTGTTTGAAAAACACCCCCTGTCGACTCAGCGGCCAGTTGCAAAAATGAGAAGCTAACCTCTTTAGGTAAAGCGAAGTAAAGTCGGTGAGGAAAGCAATGACAAACTACCTCATTGCCGTTGTCTAAAAAGTCGGGACTCTAACTCCTGATTATCCGAAGCTCAGTAATGAGTATGGGTTACTTTACTTTACTTTTCTGATTCAGAAGTTAGCCTGCACTTTCAGGATGAATATGCTCTTAAATACCCTAGCAAGTGAAAGCAATTTCACATTTCTTTATACATAGGCAATAAGCACATCAAGCTGATAAAAATTGTAAATTCTAGAGGGTTGATTCAAACTATTTTTGGAGACCACAGAAAATTTGTCTTTTGGTAGAAGACGGGGCCACATCTAGGATTTTCAAATGAGGAGGGGCATAATGGCGGGAAGCCAAGGTCACAAAAGCCAATACCAAGCCTAAGTTTTTGTAGGGGGGGGCCCTTTCAAGAGGGTGGTTAAAAACTTTTATAAAGAAAAAAGAAAATGTGTGAAATCCAATGTTTCAACCTATTTGAACATAATTATCTAACTGTCAATGTCAATGTAAGATTGCTAAAGCGCTGTACCTTAAAAGGCACCATCCAATACCTTGTTTTCATCTCGTTCCCAGGAAAGTGAGAATGAACAGATGTGTCTCTGTTGGGCCTTTGTCTGCGCAACAAGGAATTGCAAAATGCCTTGAATTTGTAATGTTTGGGAAAGAGGCTATAAAGTCACTGACTTAACAGTTCAGCACCATTTGGTAGCTATCGTTATAGAAGAGTGTTGACTTTCGGGGGGGGGCACTCGGAAAAGCATCAGGTTCACCTTTTCAGGGGGAGTAAATCACTGGCAATCTTCCTGATTCTTAAATCTATTCATAGGAAGAAATAACTCAGGCTGTGAAGTTAATCAACCAAACCCATACCAACACCGCTCACTAAGTGGTTAAATGTTGTTTTAATATTGTTGTGTGTTTGGTTAACAAGTTTGAATGTGTGCAGTACAAGAAAGAGCGTGTCGCAAAAACAAAATTCAAAAGGAATAAATATTAAATACAGAAGGCTGAGGTTTAACACCTCATATCCTTGACTTTTACTCATGTAAATACAGTTTTAATTGTTTGTAAAGTCTTCTGATAAAGTCTCAAGTCAACATAAGGTGGAAGTTGCGTTAATCATCAAGTCTGATGCTACAATTTAAAGAAGAAGAAAAATAATCAAACCTGTATCATTATGAGCATGAGTCCTTGTGTCCTCTGATCCAGGGAACTTATCTGTTTGGCTGGAGGGAGTGTCTGGAATGTCTTCATCACTGTCACTGCCACCTAAGAAATATCAATTCAATATAAATATCAATCAGTTGAGTCAGGTTTCAACGAACATTTCAACTTAATGAAAGGACTTTCAATTCTTTATTTTTTCTTTTACAATTGTAAATACGTTTCTCTTCTATGAACAAAAAACGTACAAACATCAGTTAAACAAATAAAAATGAGCATTATGTCATCATAAAGGATTTCGAGAAGGCAAAAAGGACCAAGGAAAGGACTACATACACATAGGAAGACTGTGAAACTTTAAAAAGATTATAATAATGAATTTTACAAGTCAACAAGGAGAAATTATCATGAAATTATACATTTATCAATGCTGATGTTAGTGGGAAAATTATCTTGGCTAAAACACAATATCTTTTCAATTATAGTTTTAAAATGTCTGCAAAAAAATTCAGTCCTTGCAATAAAGAGAATTACTTTTAAACCGTAAATGATGAGTCGACCACTTTTGGTTGTGTAAATGAAAGTCCCTAGTGGACTGCAGAAAAAATAAAAAGCTTAGTTATATTTAAAAATCAAATTGAATTTTTTATATAAATATACTATAAATGGAATGGAGTATTCATATTGAAAACAAGCTTATTGTTACTGTTAAGATAATGTTAACAATAATACTGTTACTGTATCCTCTGTAAATATTCATATCGTCATTTGTTTCTCTCATCATGTTCAGTTTATCAATGTTGCCTCTTTCCACTAGTTTGATCCTTAGTCAGGACACTTGTGTGGGATTTGCCTTTCATATAAACTTCCTGTGTTGCAAAAGGCATTAACCCTTTACTCTTTACTTTTACATTAGGCAAAAAAATGAGTCTGTTTCCACTAACCCTCCGACCCTACCGCTACTCTCCAGACCCTACAAGATTTTTTCGATTCTGAATTTTTTGTTTTTTTTAGATTTTTCATTTAAATATAGAAATACTGATTATCACTGTAAAATGGAACTACAGTCTGTCTGGTCTCCTTGAATCCAGCAATCATCACATTTTTTGGCATTAAGTAGGATTTTGTTAATGTTTTTAAGACTTGTTCATCGTGACTAAAAAAAATTCAATCCCTACCTACCTACCCTATTTTGTTGGGCCATGTTAATGGAAACAGACCTTTTTTTGGCCTTACAAAAGAATGAAAGAGAAAAAAAGACAATTATTCAAATATTTCAAAATTGAAAGAATAAATACAATATTTTACAATTAAGATTTAGAGACAAAGTAGAAACTACTTACACAGCATATCATCTAAGCTGATGGCAATTTTTGTCAGTGTAGCTGAGGTGTCATCAAGCTCTCTCACCAACTCATGATATGCTCCTGCTTTTTGTGAGGCTTGATCTTTGTCTTTGATCAGGCTTTCAGCTTTTGAAATGGCCTAGAAATGCAAATAAACATTGAATAGCATTCAATCCCATACACATGGCATTATGTGTACTAATGCATAATAAAAGAAAATAATTTGAAAATTAAAAAAATAATAAACAACAATCAATAGTTAGTTTGCCTCCAAGAGGGAACCACCTTGGCTTTATTTAGCTCAACCAATCAGAATACTTGAAATCCCTGCATAGGGCATTGAAGACAAAAAAGCCTTTTTTGCTATCATTTTCAATATTTTTTATTTTATAATAACTGCATGGAAAATGTTTCCTGTATACCAAAAAAGATAAAAGTATGTTTAAACTATAGACAAAAGTCTAATGTTAATGTAGTATAGGCTCTCTATACTCTTTAAATTTTAGAAACAACATTAAAAAACGAACAAAATGGATATCAGCGGGGGAAGGTTAAGAGAATATATGTCTCAAGCTGTTACTAACAACCCACACGCTATGTCCCTGGTCATATGCAGTTAACCTGAAAACATTTGAAAATAACAGGACCCAAGCTCCTTGGATTTTCCCCACTAGAGGCGACAAGACTATTGGAAAGGCTTTTATATAATAGTTTATATTTATGACGACGGATACTCTCAGATTCATACATTTGCATTACGATACCTGAGAGACAGCAATGCCTGATAATATACGCAATTTCTTCTCTCTTTGTGATAATGATTAATATGACGACTACAAATAATAATGATGAAGAAAGAATATAAAGAAAGACAATGGAAGTTTTAAGATTTGTTTCCTCTTTATTGTAAATTAATCATGTCTAAGTTCGTTCGTTTAATTTCAACTGTTTTAGACTTTCCAAGACTTTCCTTTTCTCATCACTGGTCTTCTACCAGACTTCTAAGCATACGTGAGCCACATATTCTGGCGTGCATATCATCATCTCTCACGTAACATGGGTTTGTGTTACTGTAAGTGCATGGTGGGCAAAACATGGCCTGTGACACCACTGCAAGGGCCAACAGTATCAGGGCACACTGAATCATGTTCTTGAACATTTTGGTACTTATGTTGTTTACGTCAGTCTGCAATGGAAAAGAAAACTAAAGTTTGTAATTGAAGGTGAACGGGATATTTATAATAACAACGCGATAATTGAAAAGGGTTGATGATAACATCGTGTTACATGTGGTTCTTGTTATAACAGGAACCTGCAATAACAGTCACGCATATGTAACAAGATCTATTATAACAGGAACCTGCAATAACAGTCACGCATATGTAACAAGATCTATTATAACAGAAACCTGCAATAACAGTCACGAATATGTAACAAGATCTATTATAACAGGAACCTGCAATAACAGTCACACATATGTAAACGATCCACTCCTTTATAACAGTTTTCTATTTTGGTAGTCCCAAGTTACCTGTTGTTAGTTAGGACTAAAGTATATAGGACAGTTATTTACAATAGCTGAGACAGGCAGCAAAAAAATAGAAGAAAATAAACTGTGAAGGGAGTCACAGTAAGATAAGAAAAGACAGATGAAGAAAGAAGTCAGGAAAAAAGCGCCGCAGAACTCTAGGGTATCGGTTACCCGCCGATTTGTTGTCCCCCAAACGCTCGGGTTAGAGGCCCACTGTACTGAAATAAAGCTATTTCCCTGGCTAAGAATGACCTTTTTAACCAAAAGAAGCCCAGGTTCCGCTGGTCCGTACAATGTTGAGCTCTAGAATGGGAAAGACTGTCGGAATCCCACGGGTAGGCGTGAAAGCACCTCACCAATACGTCTAGGTGTAGGGGCGGAGCGTATGCCACGGTATAAAATGTACACAGGATATACGTGGTCAGGTCTCTGATCACCATCCTTCGGGCCTTTGAAGAAGAAGAAGAAGAGAGTTATTTACAACACAAGCCTAAAACAGTGTTCTAATGTATGACCCACATATCGCTGACGACAACCAGCACTGTGTCCTATCGGAGACACACGTTAAGGCGTGGTTGTAGTTAATAAGATCCATTGGTTGTTTAAAATAGCTGAAATAGAAGTCACAATGACGATCTGAAGGGATAGCAGCAATACAGTCTTACACCAATAACCTGTCCTGGGAAAGTTAGGATTCTTGTTCAGTTTGTATAATATTATTGTCATAATTTCTGTAAGATAGGACTTTATAGTTATTGAGGCAAAGAAGGTAATGTTAATAGTGTAAAAATATATTCATGTTCATTCACATTAGGCAGTCATCTAGGTTATATGTCTTAAATAGGTTTCTCTGTTCACGGTCAGGCTCGTAGCCAGGATTTTGAAAAAGAGGGGATGGAAGCCTTTAGTCGGGGGG
>JAUUEB010473649.1:0-11476 GCA_032362205.1 Clione limacina | reverse complement strand
TTAAATGTGTATTGTGTATCATCGTTCAGCTTTCATCCAGACCTAAGGTGTTCTGAGTGATATGTATGATTTATGCCTTCTTTAGATTTGTTTACTTTTAAATTTTGACCATTTTATGTTTGTTAATCGGCTGTTTAAAGCTTAGGTGCGCGGCAATAGGGCCCGGCAAGGTACCTATAACTCTTTTATACTTGAGAGGCAGTGTGCTAGATGTGAATTCTAAGTAATAAATCGTTAGTCGTATCTATCAGTAATTTCTTGCATAAAAAGCTAGTTGAACATTGCAGATAAAACGAGTTTTTAATGTTTCTCTTGCACTAGACAACAAACAGAATAAGACGCATGTAATGCGATAAAAACATACTTAATTGCCACATAGAGCGACATAGAGCGTTAAATATCGGCTTAAAACCCACGAGACCATGTTTGTCATTCATGCATAATACAAACTTTGGCAGAAGCATCGATCACGGCTGTAAACTATTTGTTCATCTAGCAGTACATACATCAGCTGTTTAAATACCGCCAAAGGGAAAGAGCGTAGAGCTTGGTCAAACTACTACCGTATTCGAAAATAAAAGCAGCTCTGTTGCTGATCGTCTTTCATGACGCAGGAAATGTTATGTCTAATAACGCCTAATAATTGTTTAGATTCATTTTCAATGGAAACGATGATACTTTGTATGATTGCCATTGATTGCAACCCATCTTGTGAAAAAGGGGAACTGAATTCCTAGGTCCTTTCCTTATTAGACCCCTGTGTGGAATGACATTAAAAAATGGGAAAGACCCAAAAAATAGAGTCTCCCTTTTCACAAAATGGATTACAGTAATACAAAGTTTAATGCATCGAAAGATGCACTCTATGTCGTAAAATTAACATCTTCTACATATATATTTTGTTCCATATTAAAGACAAAGTTATAAATAGATTATCATCAAATTGTCTCCTGTTTAGTAACGTTCTCAGAACATATGCTATTATCTTTTTATATATTGAAACTGAATCATTTTTTCTCGGATATAGTCGGGGGATGGAGGGTTTCTCTTCACCCCCCCCCCCATGACTCAACCGGACTTGGATTTTAATGATCCTTTGGGTTCATAGACACAATATTTTGCGATTGTCAAAAAATCAACTTGATGAAACTGACCACAAGGGCTGACCAGTGGTCAAAAACCAAAATGCTCAGAGTGGATCAAACATGTTGCCAATGAAAGGTGCCGAGAAGTTTATAAATATGTATTATTTTTTACGGTACGACCATTTATTGTTCTCGAGTTATGAGGTCAACTTTAACCTATGACGTCATCAAGACAAAATCTCACCACTGGTAAGGTCAACATTTAACACCAAGCTTCAAGTAGTTTACCCAGTAAAAAAGAATGACATGAAATAGTATTAAAGTACAAGGTTACCATTACAAATTAATGGATTTTTTTAATGAAGCATACCAGGTTCATGCATGAGTGTTTGATTAAAGATTAGGGTAAGACCTACTTGAAGCGTCTCTTCACCGTCCACTATAACGTATTGTTAGCACACTGTTTACAAGTTCTTTGCTTTTTCTAATTGTTGCATTTGTTCCACTGCGGAACGGTAGCATTTTTAGAATGCTAAGAGATTATATCGTTTTGTAAACACTTATATTTATGTGGTTAGTACTGGAAGTGGAGCATGCTATGAAATATGCTTCATAAACCTAAATGCTAATGAGGTAATAAAACCATTTTGTCATTTCAAGACTTTTTCTTTGCTTATGAGCAACTCTTTAGGCTTCCTTAAATTTCAATGTCTTCTCTGTCTTTCTGGTTTTCTAACAGATCCAATTGTGGGTCAGCGACGAGCATTAATAATTAATGTCTATGTATCATAAACTGACTAGATCTGTTGAAAAGGGTAAGATAAAAAGGGGGATTTCTAGTCTTTGTCAACGGATGTTTGTTGATTGCTATGTTTCAGACAGATCTGACGGTAGTTCTATTAGGGGTTTTCCTTAAATAGAAAAGAATAATTTCTTCTACGCAATATATACGGAGGCTACTTTAATATTGTGACAAATTTGTAAACGCACCTGTAAAAACATCAAAACAAAACTGTAAGAGGATCAAACCTGCGGCCTATTTCCTCTGAGACAAGCGCCCATATAGCTCGACCATTGATTTAAGATAAAGACAGTAATAAGACGGTAAGAGAAAGGAAGAGGCAGAATACAAAAAGAAGAAGAAAAGTAGCAGGGGAACAAAAGTACAGACGTTTAAAGTACATATAGGTGGCATTGCGCACATTCAGTTCTCACTAGATGAACCTCAAAACGGCCGTCACCCACACATAAGTGAACACATAAGTGAAGAAAAATAACCCTAAAGCACATGGTTAATTGCAAGGAACGCCACAAAACGAGTTTTTGATGACACCAATAAACGTATTTTTATCCACCACACCTTACGTTTTTGTAGCAGTTAGAGTTTTGCTTATTATAAACATATTTTTGTATTTCTCAATCACAATAAAGCCATTGTCCTGTTCCTTGGAGGTATGTGAATGATTTGAATGACCTTCTTCTCTGATGTGTTTGTTTGTGTGGGTTCTCTTTTGATTATTGTTTTTACTGCAGATAATAAATTACTACTCATTATTGTTTTTACATTTTTACAAAAGATAATAATTTTCTACTAATTATTGTTTTTTTATCGCCTCACTCTCAAATAGTCTGTTTAAGCAAAAAATATCATTAGTTTTTACTATAAATTTTATTAAAGCATTTGTCTAAATGTCATGCATATGTAAACTGAATGAGCTGTGAATGACTTTTTTAATTAGTTATGTAATTTATGACGGACTTTGTACTTGATCGTTAGTTTCCGTAGGTCTAGGTGCTATTTATATCCTACCAACCTTCAAGAATCACTGAATCCTGTGTGACATTTGTTTTTATCATATTAATATAATTATCGGGTCAGCACCGGCACAATGGATCAATGAATAGTTTGTACTTTTTGCTAATTAGTTACATTGGTGGAATGTGTAACGATTAGACGAATTCTTACCTGTAAAATCGAGGGTTGGACCACATTTGTCTGGTCAAGGGCTAAAGAACTTGACCATCGTGTTCCTTACACAAACATAATATTTAAAACATATTCTTAATTTATTTAGTATTCATCACCATGATACTCTGCATTGTGCAACATTGCACGATCGTCTTTATCACAAATCTTATTACTTTTTATATCTTTTTTACAGTGAACTTATCAAGAAACTAAACAAAATGAAGGAAACGTCAGACAGTCGACGCAGCAGCTGCAATGAGAAAGCAAAGAATGGACTGGCTCGCTCCATCAGTGGGACGTTGGACGATTTGGAGTGAGTAATTTATACATTCACCAACATAGTTCTCTTCAGGGGTATCAACAATGAACAATTTTGAAGTGGATTAACGTTACATATGCTGACCAATCTATCAAACGAAAAATATCAAAATAAACGCATTGGAAATATATTTGAAAAAAACGATGTTGCGATTTAATACAATTAAAAACATTTACAAATTAATCAAGACATATAAAATATAAAATGATACCTTCCACCAACACCCTCTTTACCCATCGGCCACATGTACGGTATATTCCTTTAAGTTACAATATGTTTACGAAAATTAAAGCTTTATTTCTCTTTTTCTCTGCACAGACTTGAAGACCACAAATGTTGTCTTGGTGTTAAAAGAATCCCAGTTAGTAGAGTTAGTATCTTGTCTAAAGCCTCGTTTTGGTGGATGTGGAGGATTATGATTGGTCTACACAAACATGGTCTTAATTGTCTACTCAAACTGAGATGGTGGGAGGAGGATTCTGCTGAATATAACGCTGAGCTGTAAGTACATTTAAACAATGAACCAACACATTGAATAACAGAAGAAACAGCATATAACGAAATGCTTGAGAACTAAAGGACATTTCGAATTAAGCGTTTTTAATATATATAAATGATTGCATTTTCTAGATATAAAGATGGTAAAAGAAGGGCAGTTTTGACTTTTGTTTCGATTGAAAAAAATTGATTGATATGATTTCGCTACAAGTGATTTCTGTATATTAACATTAATGACCCATATCGTGGCTATATCTCCGAATATTTGAATCTACGTATGCTTCATAATGTCTGCCATGGTTACATAACCACATATGAGGTAATTGTGAAATTACTTTCATGTGATTTGAACCTTGTTACCAGTGATGATTTCCTAAGTACAGTATAATTCTGAGAAGGCTTCGCCTTTTTATCTCTTTTAAGTTTTGAGTACAATTTTACCATATTTCATTGCTTTTATGTAACAGCAACCTTTACACAACATAATTAGCAATGAACAGATAAAGGGAAATTTGTTTAATTTCAGAAACCTAAATAAAATGACGCAATCATTTGTTTAACACTTTCATCCTTTCCTTCACCCAAACAGCTGCTATCTACCTCGTCAATGTACACCTGTTATTTTTCATGAATGTTTGTAGTAGATACCTTGTTTTACAATTCATGAATAACCTAAATCCGCATGGTTTTGCTTTTAATATCATCATTTTCCAATCCTCAGTTTAGAAAAAAGTTGGCAGGCAGAACTACAGAGTAGAGGGCCATCAAAGTCATCCTTAGGACGGGCTTTACGTGCAGCTTACAAACCACAGCTACTAAAGTCTATGTTCATAAGTCTCATAACACTGTCATTTTCATTTATTGGATCGGTAAGAACCTTTTCTAGTTTTTTCTATTTCATTTCAATTGATCAGTTTTCTGAAATATTTCCACGCACACAATTATATTGTGAAGTGGTATATTTTCATCTTGTCTGTGTGTCTGTGTGTCTGTGTGTCTGTGTGTCTGTGTGTCTGTGTGGCTGTTAACGAGATGACTTGAATAATTGTGTTTGGATCCCTTTCATATTTGGAAGGATAAAATAGACCTGGAATAGAATTTATGCTATTTAAATCCAGAAATATTTGTGAAAATTGACGGAGTTATGGCCCTTATTGAGTATTTTTTGCTATATGTTGTCTGTTAATTTGGCAAAAAGACACGGTGGTCACATTTTAAGAGTTAAGAATATGAAATCTTGCAAAGAGACCCCTTTAGTGACTATCTAACACCAGCTTTTAAAATTATTTGATTAATTAATTTAAAAACAGAGTAATGGCACTTTTGAGTATTTTGCTATATGTCTTTGTTAGTTTGTTGCGCCATCGTCAAAGATAGAAACCTGAAATTTTGCACATAGGCGTAACTCACCGGTCCCTATAAGCTGGAGCTTAATATTTTGAGAAAAAACAGTTTTGACAGTGTAATGTCCCTTTGTGTCTGATGTGCGTGGTTGTACTCTCTACGAGTACTAATTTTTCTAGTTGTAAGGTATATTTTTACACCGATTTAACAAGATTATGACGACTGGTCCTTGATGTAACCGGAAATGAAATGAAGTGGAAATTGACCTGTGTAACATATATGTCAACTGTCGCAAAAACACGACAAAAGTTATATTTTCTTTCAAATGGCAGTCAGAGTTTTTCATTTGAGATTAGTATTAATACCGGGATAACAATAATAACAAAGTATACATGCAATTAACATTTAAAAACGTCTAAACAATACAAAGTGAACAATATAACAAGAATATAAGTAATTATACATTTCTTAAATTATTCCGAGGAGGTCCCTCCTTCAGCAAAGAGTAGACCAATTGACATTGATACATATGAGCAAAGAAACAACATGTTCACCATTGAATACTATATGATAGGCACACCATCCGTGTACATAAACATGATTTTACACATCTAAAAAAATAACCAGTACATAGTTGTCATAGATAATTCTAGTTCAACTTACTAACACACTTGTCATAAATAAAGTAGATAACAGCCTCCCATGAGCAAAGTGCTGTTTCTTCCTTGGTACATCACGATATACATGGATTTAAAATAACACAGACCTATGAAACGTACAATGAGCAGCCAATCGGTATTGTGTACATTGAACTGACAAAGACATAATATACAGCGGACAGGGGGACTATATAGGTTCTCACGGGGACACTTTCTGTCCCGTAAATCCTTCACTTTCGTAAGGCTCTTCATTGACAAATGATCCTTTCAATTTAGTGTCACAGAGAATAGTTTGACTTCCTGTATTGCGTTCAGCTAACCCATTATGTTCCAAGGTATTACTAGGCTACATTTACACACAAGCCCCACTGCCATGCAGTTCTCTGCAATTATCGTCTACATATAACTACATTCGAACTGATAAATCATCGAATTGTGCCTTCAATAACCTTTTAATTGTATTTACATTTCACATTACTTTGATAAAGAATAATGAAGCCCAGAACTCAAACAAAAAGCTAAATATCTTTAAACCCTTAGTTATTTCATATATATCTACACCTATTTAACATGGGTGGTGTTAAAGGACAGTAAGAAGTGTGTCCCTCGTATGTATAACCTATGTATTAACGCTATCATTTAAACGATGTAAGTATATTTAAACATGGTCAGTGGTCATATGCTTTTTTGCTAGCTCTGTTAACACTGCTTACAAGGCTGTTAATATTATATACTATCAGACATGACAGTAACAAGATATATTCTAAACAGTTCTTCAAACAAATACACATCAATTGTGTAAGATTGATAACGTGAGAGTGGTTCAGGTCATTTCTGAATCATTAATTAAACTTATATGGTTTTACACAATATTAAGTTAAAGTAAATATGGTTTTCAGTGACGTTGCTCATACAGAGTATATATTAAATCCTACAGTGTTCATAATCCTGCTGTTACATTTTTAAAACTCTGTGTTAATATGTATATAACTTGTGCATGTTAGATGCGTGTCATGGCAGTGGAATCTCCGTTAGTGTGTGTGTGTTTAGACACGGCCATATATTCCTTAGCAGCGTTGTTCCTATTGGCCTTTCTAAAATGTTTTGGCATCAGAAGTTCATGAACACGGTCCCTGAAATGTTTGCCTGTGGTGTAATAAATAAAAAAGTAACATGCGTAGTTGGACATTGTTATCTCTTTTATTATATTACTGATTGTGTGAAATGTTAAATGTTTTTGCCAAACTTCATCGTGCTCAACCTGATCAATGCTTATGGTTCTATCACCGATGGGGAATTTACTTGCCAGACAGTAGACGATAGTGAAAGGAAGCCATGTGCATATAAGGTAAAAAGAGACGCAAAGAAGGGTGACTGTCGATGCCTGACCTCCACCGCCAATACCTCCACCATGTGCTGGACCACCGGAAGTAAGTTTGTGGATTTCTCGAATAACGAATATATTGAATAATAACGCAGCCAAAGGAGCAACCCCAAACAGCGATAGTTCCGTAATCCAGTACCATAGATCAATGAAATCCCCATTTTGAAGCTCTGGGCGATGATTGCATGAAAGATACATTTCATCATATGTCCAGATATAGGCCAGAGGAGCACTGATTGCTACACAGAAGGCTACCATGCTACACACCACGATTACAGCTCTGCGCACGGTACAGAAGCGTTCTTTTGCAAAAGGATGACATATGGCGATGTACCTCTCCACTGTAAATCCTAACACTAACAATGGAGCTAAATACTGTGGGATATTGAAGATCGTGTTGAATATCTCACAAGATACATTGCCATCATATGTACTGATACCCCATGCATATCGAAGCTCTTGTGGTATGTGAAGCAGTAGAAACACCATGTGCGAAATAGATAATGCACCCAAGTAAATAGCAGATGAGTTGTTTTGTCTACTCCTTCTATTAAGCCAGATATAAGCACTTAAAGGGTTGGTAGGTAGTCCAATGAAATAAAAGATTGGAGTGACAGCCCTGTCTATAATGGAGGCGTATGAGTGAGTATCGTATAGCTCAAATGGGTTGAGATATTCCGTTTCATTGCTTGAGTTTGTCAATGAGGTATCTCTCACTAGGCCTCCCAAAACGCTTTGGTTGTTTATGCTTGAATTGTTCATCGTTCAATCTGTTGAGAAGAAAAAAAATTAAGTCAATATCATCCCTTATGATCTCATTGAAATATCACGTCAACATAAGTCAAATCATTTAATATGTCTTACAACAATTAAGGCACGATGATTATAGTGCAATATCATGATAGTCATCTTATAGACATAAATATAACATGAGTTTCACCTAGATTACCAACATATAGATAAGATTATAAGAATTAAAGATGGACATGGAATCATATTAAGAATGTAGAAATATAGGGAATGGTTTGAGATTAAAGGAAAAGTATACTGCAACACAAGAGGAGCAATATTAGGATCTCAAAATTACTTGTACAGAAGAATCTGAGTAAGGCATGGCTCATCAGCAAAATAAAGATCATATGATGAAAGGTGTACCGATAATTGATGACAATATGGCTTGATAACTGCAGGCAAAAAGAAAAGATATAACATGAAAACATCAAGAAATGAAGGGAACAAATAAGGTAGAAAATATGTTTGGCGTTCGACTGAACGAGATAATATATATTGGTAGGTTCTGGTTCTTATATTATGATTATAATACGAAAACTTAAAATACACTAAATAAAGACAATTTATTTCGCTATTTTCCCTGAAATTATGCATCAACTTATCTTATTGATGCCAGATAAATCTTAACTATATTTCTTATTAACTGTTGAAAACCAAATCTTTCTATATATGTAGCTTTAACTCTAACAAAGAAGCACAACACATTCTTTACTTTGTTAGTCTGGCACACGTTTTCTTTAATACCCTATTCAGAATCGAGGTGGCAAAAGGATTTAAAGGAAGAATATCCCCCTTTGTGGTATATTCAGAGTATATTTAGTGTTTGGTTATTATTTTATAACATTTTATTTAAAGTTGTTAACTTTTTCTCACTTCGGTAAGAACATCTTCAGAGGCTCGTACACAAATGTGATGTTTGATTCATAAATCTCAAGACATCCTCGCGGAACCATTCATAAAAAACCTTACATATACACAAACTGTTAGGATCAAATTATACATATGTATCGTAATTATATGACATCTCTTCGAATATATTAAAAATAGGTTTAACCTAAATCAGAACACGTGACAAAACTGTTTGTCCTAGGTGACAACCGACCCTAATCCCTGGGCTATAATATCGTTGTATTTTCTTTTATGTCCCCTCTGTTGATCTTCAAACAAAGAGCTTAGAATCACATCTAGAATAATCAAACGGCTTTAATATCGATTGACAAATACCCTTGAGATTTAACATTCAAATAAGCCCTGTATGTCGGCAGCTATGTAACCGAGCAAACTGCAGGATGCTATACATACATGACGTCATAAACGCTAGTGACCAGTCAAGCTAGTCTCGTAACAAAATACTATCAGTTGCTTAACTTTTATCTTCCGGTTATATAATTTGGTTGTTAATACTTTTTGATCAAAAACATAGTTCAGTTACGTTTTGTGACACACACAGAATGCTGCTGAAGTATATATTATAGTACTGTAATGATAACTAGGAAATTATCTTTGTTTGCTCTCGTTGAAATAATGTGCATATACAGCCAACCACCGTTACAGTGCCAATTTGTGTGTAAATGAAGAATTGACACTGTCGTGAATTTAGCACTGTAACGAGGTTCTGACTAGTAAGTGCCCTGATGAAGAAAAACTCAAGTTCTTGCTTAACGAGACCTATTTCATGTATATTATGTTTAATAAGGTTATATTATTTAACCTAATGCATGGAAACACATAATTCAATGTTTACAATAAAAGGACAAAAATAATAAAACAGTTGTGTCTGTTTGTCATTGGAGTTTATTTAAAAAGAATGAGTCAAGTATGGACTGTGCCTTTAAATGTTCAGCCAGACTTGTTTTTTACTTTCTTTTCAATGGCATTCCACCTGTCAAACTCGGCAATTATAGCCTTTTTTACATTTAGAACGATTTGTTGTCTCGTTTTCTTAAAGTCGCCATATTTTTGTTCGTTTTAGATAGTTACGGCTGGAAACTTTGTAACTGTCAATATCTGGTTGTTATGCAGTTCACACTGTGCCAACTTGTGTCCTCCTTCAAAACCTCTTATTTACAATTCGCGTTTTAGCGTAGTTAATTTTAGAAGAAAATCAAACTGGTGCAGGTAAAACATCGCGTAGAAACGAATTCGCGTAGTTTGAAATGCACGTAGTAGCGAGGGATTTTAAACAAAGAAATAGAATGAAAAAATCACGTTCTTTGCGAAAATAAAACTCACTGTAGGCTTTTTTGCGTTGTAGTGGATGGCACTGTTGTTAGGTTCGCCCGCAATTCAATATATACGGTCAAATTAGGAGTCCGCTCAGTACAAAAAATTTCAAAAATACCTAATTCTGGTCATTGTGACTTTTAAGAACGTAAAACGAAATCATGACACACCAATAGGCATTTTCACTTTCTGTTTTTATAATAAGTCCCCCCCCCCCTAGTCCAGCGTTTTGTTTACCTGCCGTCGTAATAAAAATGTGTTCTTTGTATCGAATTATCTCACAATTGTAAAACTGAGATTTCACCAATTTGTTTTCGTTTCCTATTTTTGGTAGAACATTCCTATTTTTAAAAATGAACTCAACTTTGTTTTGGGTCGTATTTTACATTCTTTTTTATCACTTTTGAATATATAAATTGAGAGATAAGATTGCAAGAAACACTTAATTAGCGGCTAGAAATAAAAAATCAGTGTGCGTTATTGACACTACATTTTAGTACATACATGGTTCGTATATCATTTGCAGATAGACATCTTTTCATTCCGTTGAGATCCAAATAAATAAATTCAAACAGAACGTCGGGGATACATTCATATCCTAATTACTATTTGCCCTGCGTGTGGGATAATATTGACACCGTCGGCCTATTTCAGTTTGATCATTAGAGGACAATATTTACCAGAATCGGCTTTAAAAATGTCTATGGTATCTCAAAATCCATATGAAAACAATATTTTTCTTGGTTTATTGATTAGAGTTAATGAATCACAGTTGGAATCAAACACAATCATCCCTAAAATCATTTAGATTTTCAATGTTTATTATAGAAGGTTAACATGGTTGTATACTGTTTTAATCTGTTTTGCAAATCAAAAGGTTCTTTTCAAAGTATAACAATGACATTTTATGTTTATCTTTGATATCCACAAGGAAAATTAAAACACATCATTCTTGAAGTCAAAGATTCAGATTCATTAATAAAATTGGCAGTTGCAATTGCAAAAAGAGTAACAATTGCAATTATCTATATTTATAATTGCCTTTAAGACGTAGGTATGTCGGTCTAGGGGTTATTTGATAATTCATATATCGAGGCTCACGTCGCCAGCGAAAATCACGACTTCAAAAATACCCATTCTAATTTTAAAAGGTCTCTAAATACCTAAGGCACGAACCTTTGGGGTTCTCTTCAGTTTTCATTT
>JAUUEB010473638.1:0-11477 GCA_032362205.1 Clione limacina | reverse complement strand
ACATGACTTCCCGCTGTTTTGCGAAAAACGGAAGAATCTGTATTATTTTTTCATTGATTCAAGTTATCATTTACTTAAGAAATGTAATTGTTATAGAAGTTATTGTTGAAATGATTAGTTCAATACTGATCAAATCTGGGAATTATAGTTTCAATGTTCAGTTAATATGATTAAACTTAATCTGGCAGCGATGTATTAACCTAGAATTCCAATATAATGAATGCTTAATTATGCATTTAAAAGCTTTTTAAAGAAATTAACTACACATTTTGAATCCATATGTTGGCAACATCTGTCATATGATTGGTTTTGAAAAGCAGTTATGTAAACAATATCATTTCATATAATCTAGTCTTCAATTAATTATAATCTATCCTTTTAGTTTTCTTTTTTTAAAGATTTGCTTTCTATAGTCAAAATAATGTATTATATGTTGTGTGTTGTGTCGTAAGTCGACTAAGATCTTTTGTTACGCACTTTGATCGATGTAAATTAAGTTGCTATAAGGATATTTAAACGATATATTTCAATCTAGTTAGTCTACGTTGTGTTAGAAAGCATCTGGTTATAATTTCCCTGTTTACCTATATTATCATGTTTTATTGTATACTTGTATTACTGGCAACATATTGTTAAAATCTTATTACTGTTACGTGCTCATCTTGGTCTTGATGAATTGGTTTGCTTTGACTTCTTGAGTACAACCTATTATTACCTATAGCTTTTTACAAATAATATTTTTACAATAACGATTGAGTTATTGTCAATTCGTTTAATATTTTATTTTATTATATATATATTCCACTTAGATTGTACCTATGCGGTGGCCAATTAGAAGGAAAACTTATAGGCACAAGAAACATTACTCTACTACTGGCTGAAGTACCCGTTCGTTTGAGAACAACCTTTACTATAAAACTACTATTTAAAAGAAAAGGCTAATAACATTCCGTACATAATTACACCATAGTTTAACGGCATGTCTGGGATTATCTCCAAAGACAATGCTAAAGTTTAAATTCGAATTAATCAAAACCGTGGCTGCAATTCAATAACAAACGAACAAACAAACCAAACCAGTGCGCCTCATATTTTCAATTTTATTCTGAGAAAATACAACAAATGATTAACGTCGGTACTCGATAACATTAAAAAGATTCAAAAATATCTATTGCAAGAAGCATGACATAATCAAATGGATCACCTGAACACATCATTCCAACGCGGAATACATGGAATTCGAGCTATTATAAAAATAATGAAATGGTCTTTAAAGTCTCCATTTGAATCCACAGTTTGTTCATTGCAACACATACTCATCTTTAACTTTAACCGTTTGTCCCTAAAAAAAAGTGTATTTACTTTATATTTACAACTCATGAAAGATATGTTGTTTCCCTGAAAACATCGGTTAAAAAATATGAAGTTTATGATATGCGCGAAAACATATCAACAGTTTACAATTACAAAACTAAAAAAGATAAACATCAAACGCAACATTGGCTATAAAAATCAAAATGTTTTGATGATTTGATAAAATACATTCAGATGAAATATATCACTGGTTAAAAATAAGCTCGCATGATTTCATAATATGATAAAAATTATAACTGGTGCCAAAATCAAAAGACACGATTACCACATACTGAATACACACTAAGGTGGCTGTTTTCGTTTGATTAACTTTGATCACAGACATCACAAAGGTCATTATAGGAATATATTAATTGCTCGAATCATTCACATGAGGATTGATGCACAAACATACTCAGCTCAAACAAAGCTTGTCGTGTACATGTGCGCTCATTTGTATAATTGGGATATGTAGAATGAAAGGCTGATGATTAAGCATGGAATGTTTCGTGTTTAAAATATAATTACAATGTCATACGCCATGACATTTTCCGGACACAGCGTTTTTATTCTTGTTCTCAAATCTTCTTTTCTTCCAGTAAAACAATAATGCAGTTATATATTTTGTCAAATTCATTTTATCTTACATAAATACGCCTGTTTGTTGATCATTTCGAGTGTTATTGAGAAGATCCTTTTTATCTTATATTATGAAAGTACTTAATTTAAACCATTCAATCTCGGTGCATTGAAGAGTTCACTTGTTTTTGAGTGTAACTTAATCAGCACGATAAAATACATACGAAGAGAGTTCCATGGACAGATAACTTGACATCTCACAAATTAATTCAAAAGCAACATGAAGTACCGAGTGCATTACACGTCAAATAACCAAATGATGCATTTCATTAACAATAATTACATCTTAGATTCCTGATTTATCGTGTTCTGCCGCGTGCAGAATAGTGTATGGTTCTTCTGCGAACTTGGGGTTTGCAGCATTTTGTTGTTACATTATATATTAAACTTTGACGTAATTTATTCAAGCATTTCGTCCACATGTTTCAAAGAACCAGCCTTCTGTTGTTTGGTATATGTACATGAAAACCACGTAAACAATGCATAACAAATTCCCTTTCATAACCGTTGATCATAATTGTAATATAATATATTGGCTTTCTCACAACATTGAAAATATGTTTGACATATAATCTTACAGTACATTTTTAATGGAAAAAAGCATTAACGCAGTTTAAAGTATATTCGAAATAGTATTAGTACAATTGAAAAGAGGATGAAGATCAACAACCACTCATCTTACATATAACATATAGTAAGCGTATAAACAATTAAAACACCAATACTTCATCCTCACAAAAACTTCATATTAGTCTTTTATATGGATTGAGCTGAACATAAACAGACAGCCTAATCACATGAAAATATATATAAAGCGAAAATTATTTCTCAAACAATGTGGCATTTTGAGACAGGGAGACAGTATAAAAACATTGTTCATCCTTGTAACTGCAAGATGAGATAACCATGCTTGCTTCGACTGGAAGGGAAACATTGAACAGACGAACACTTATTACTGAAAATACAAAGAATAATGACAATCAGTGTCTCCTTTAAAGAACAGAGACGAAGGACATCGATAACATGGTTTTGTTAATGAATAATTGATCAGCACCTCAATGTTGAGATATTGCGAGGTTGTGTATAGTGAGTCCTGGGACATGGCTTACGTTAATTATCTTTGGTTTATAGTTTGTTTGCAACAACCCCGAGTATCAAGGGACCTTCTTTTCGTACGTTTTCTGGATTCGAACAGAATATTGAAATAAGGGAAGTCCCTTGATACTTTGAGTATTACAAAAAGGTTATCAAATTAAAGCCTTATCCACACGCATCTAAAGATGCAATCTTAACTGAATTTGATTATGACTTTTGTAAACGATAGGAATCTGGGTCAGGTTTATTTTAGAGATATAATTTAAAAAAGATTGTTCAGGGTCAACAAGGGAGATATTGTTTGTGATTTTAATGACAAGTGTGCAATAAGGGCACGTACTCAACACGAGTATACAAAAGAGAGAGATGGCTCACACTGTTGTATTTGCTAATTATGTGAAGGCTTTGATGGTGATATGACCTATTGAACGTGAAATGCAGCGTTTTCAAACCTGCATACAGATAATGAATTTTGTTGTCAGGTTTTTAAGTTAGCCTTCACTTAAAGCAGGGACATTTTAATGGATACATTATTTGAAATGATTTGTAAAAAACAGTTCATTTTCTAGAACTTTCGCTATTTTATTCTCAGTTACTAAGTTACAAACAAATATCGAGTACATTTCTTATATTTAAGAAAGTGTTGCTTTTATTGTGTGTGAGCTGTTGCTTTCACTCACTAAAATAAATTCAACCTTAACCCTTTGAATGTTTTTTTCAAAAAAATATATACCTCATTATGATAGATATTTTGTTTTAAAGACTTTAATCGTTAACAAAGACATACCGTTTTTTACATACGTTATTACATATAGTTCTGTCGTTTTTAAATTCAACTAAGCATTAAAACATCATAAGTTACCCTGAAGATCAAAAATCAACATTTGTTGATAATTTGAGATATCGTAAATGCATATACAATATGTAAATTGAGTTTATGTTCTGATATGATTAATTACAAAACTAGATAAATTGTGCTAAAACTAACATATAGCCACTTTTCAAACAAGTATGACATCCGCAAAAGAAAGTTAACATATATTAAAGACACAATCATCACACACTGAATACACTTTAAAGGCGAATGTTTTCGTTTGATTAACCTTGATGGCAGAAATTGCATCGGTATAATTAAGAAAATAGTAATTGCCTGAATCATGAGCAAGAAATTGTTATACAAATATAATCAAATCAATGAGGTTTCTTGTTTATGTTTTAACTCTTTCGTATACTTTGAACATGTATGATGATAAAAGGCTTGTGATGTTGCATGCAAATATTCGTATTATTAATTTAAATATGGTGACATAAGCAACAAAATTAGGCTGGTTCTCAAGTGCGAGTTCATTTTTATGTCTGTAAGTGTTTGAAAAATAATTGTTTTTGACGTCACTATATTGATCATATGTAATCAATAAGATCACATTTTGAAATTAAGGCTAACACAACATCATAAGATGAAACAGTGTCAATGCTGACAATACGTTGCAATTCTAGTATAATTAACAATATTTATTCAAAATGAATAACAAATGTTAAGGCACTTCGGTCAGCAGTAGTCACATAATACTATTTTTCGTCCGTAAACGGAATATTGCAATGATGACTCTGGTGCAAATCGGACTTAAATGAAGACAGAACTTTTCTTTTTTACTTTGTTAGTTCTCTCACGTTCATTGCAATTAAATGTTGTAAAATAACTCGTTAAGGAGCACTGTTGTATGTAAAGCTGCATGCAGGACAAAGAGTGTTACATTTTTGTGTATGCTATCTGCATTGCTAACAACCGAAACAAATAATGCCTTAAATAAGAATAACAACGTTAGACAGAAGTTGGCGAAGAAAAACTGTTTTATATCAAGTCCAAAGTCAAAGGTGATATAATATTGTATTACTCAAGTGGCACAACGCACATTTGTTAAAGAAGCTTTTGGGGGCAAGCATGTCTTTGTAATTTCCAAAAGTCCTTTGTGTTTGGGTGAAATTCAGCTGGCTGTACAAAAACGAGTAGGATGGCGAGCTTCCACCAGGGCTAAATTATATCCATAGACTACAGACTATTGGGAAATACAAAGAAATGTTTGCCCCCAGACACTACAAGGTTATGTGGTATGTACCATCTTCTCAGACAAGCCCTTAACATATTCATTTTAAAATTATGAATTAAATAAATTGCCAAAGATAAAAAGCATTACAACAGCTTGTAAAAAGAAATGAAAAGTGCCCTCAAATGATGTTTACCTTTGATAGAGACAAACTAACAGGGCAATAATGATATTTCTGTTTAACGAAGTGATTATCTCACGAGATTCACCCTCTGGCAGGGTTCCATGCTCATTTTACTATATTCAATTTGGTATTATAGCGTTCACAAGCATGTCAACAGTTAATTGATAAAATCGTCAACACAATTCCGATCTAATATTAGAATTCTGAAATGTAGCGATAGCTGCACAAATGTATTTGCAGGGACATATACATATAACATTGCCATCTAAATGATCCCCTTGTTGGAAAGGGTCTTTTTAGAAGAAAAAAACTATTGAAGGAATACATTGAAAATCAACCATTAAATACATGGCAAAGTATACAGGAATTCATTATATTCAAAAATACAAACTTTAAGGATAAACTAAGAAGAACCGAAGACATAAGGGCATGTGGCGTAGCACCATAAAACACTATTTTTACTGTACTCAAGTAACGTATTACTGATGTGAAACTGGATTCCATCGTTTGTTAATTTAGTATATATTCTTTTGACAAGAAGTGACGTCATATGATTTGAATGCACTAAATATTCGAGTTTTTCTCGACCTATGATTTGAATCTTACAAACATTTCGAACACCACGGAACTGAAATAAGATACTCGATTATACGCAGACATATCTATCATTCGATTACATTAAAAATCGACCGAACAATATGCATCAGGATTTCAGCAATCGAGGAAGCATATGTCTCACCATAGAGTTTTCATTTGTCTTGTTTCAGAGAGAATGATTGAGTTCAAGAGTATTGAGCCATTCGTGTTTTAAGAACACACTCATTAGGATGGTTTGAAAAAAATATGTTTGCTATTTTAAAGCTCTTCATGGTATTATGAATATGTTTTGGAATTTTCTAACGAAACAGGGATGAAGCAAATATCAAGTCTTAACTTAGACATATGTCTTTCGTAAAGAACAAATATGTGCAATTATTAGTTCATGTATGGATTTTCATCGTAAATATAAGCAATATTTTATAACAATTATTAAACGTTTATCAACATTTCCTGAAAACAAGAACTGCAATAACGTAATGAATTATGGATTTGATTGGAAACCAGTAAAGATCTTTAAGTATTGGAGTGATGTGTTATTTTTGGTACTCTTTTATAAGTATAGCAGCATTATTCTGAATAATTTTTAATTTGTTCATTAGCGTTATAATACAATAATGAAGTGCAGTAAAATAGAACCTTTAGAAAGTACAAAAGACAAACGAAGTTGTTTCGTAGCTTCTTCAGTTGAGACAGGTCTAAGGTGAGATATTTTCCTCACTTCTAAAAAGCAAGTTTTCCTTGTGTGAGCGAATGCGGGGTCAAATGAGAGATTGTTGTCTATAAATACATACAGGTCTTTGACTTTGGGGGGAAAAGAAATTAGTTCATAATTTATGTAAATACCAGTAGCTTCAATTTGCTTAAGTTGTGGCCTAGTACCAACCATTTTATCTCATTTGTATTACTGTGTATTACATAAATATTAAACCACTCGTGAAATGTCAACAGTGATATAGTTTATGAGCAATACGTCTCAGAGTCTCAGAGTCTGAACCATAAAAAGGTTGAGCACTTGATCGACATCAATTTTGCATCGATCAAGGAAAGTCAGATACAATTCAGATAAGAGGACTCTGCTCATCCATGGAGATAATATGCAACCACTTGGTAGGCATTAAAGATAATTCTTGTCTGAAAGTATTCGGAAAACTATTGAAAGGAGGATACAGTTCATTTCCTATGAAGAGTTCAAGTACATTTTACGTCTTCAAAATATCAGGACTATGGACGTATGTTGTAAATGTGGATATAAAACAACGGATGTGTTTGAACAAATAGCGTAAATACTATTCACATTTTCTCTTTATGTTAACACTTATAATATTTGATGTTAACTGCGTGTTAATACAAAAAAAAATAGTTTCTTAAAACATTAACCCTCAAATTTATAATAAGTTAAAAGCAATAGAACATACAGTTAAATACATAATTATAGATTTGAGGTTCATATTGATTGTGCATCTTAAATACCAAACAAGGCAATAATAATTTATAATTTAATGTATGTCCATGGTATGTCTATTGTAAAGTATTCATCTAACTATTGCATCTGTAATGATGTGTTGAAATTATACATTATATGAATATGCAAGACACGTATATTCATTGGTTTTGCTACTGAATACAATTATTAGTACGTAAGTGTCCTTCGTTAGAAACTTATTATTTGGCTTTGGAACAATCAATTTCTTACTAACAATTGATTAATGAAAATGGTTTGAAACGGTGTTTAAATTACATATTTGAATTACCCTATATGATTTGAACAGGGCTGAATACCAAATTATCAAATTGCTTTTTAATCCTTACTGATTGATCATAGTGTTTCCGATAGAAGTTTCATCTGTTCAATTATGATTTACATTTTGATATAACTTAACCACGTAGCCCATCTTACCAATACAGAGCTATTATAATGTGAAAATATTACACTATTGCAAAACTTTATTCAATTTCAAATTGACCATCTTTCATTAATTGTCTGGATCGTTGATCAATTAGGCTTATATTATTGTTTGTAAATTAAATCCCACTTGCCCGATTGAATCAAATACATGAACACTGCACGAACAGTTTCGTGCGCGTGCAGTGTTCGTAAACAAGAAACTGAAATAAACGCCACCATATTGAATCATATTCGGAACGCGATGAGCAACTATACTTGTTCTCGACATCAAATAATTGGTGTATAGTATGTGTCCTGCAGATCACAAAGAATATCAGCGTGTATTATGTAAAAAAATATGTATATGGAAATAAACGTCTCTTATCTTATCTTATCTTATCTTATCTTATCTTACTCTTCGTATAACATACCGATATTTGAAAAGTGGTCTGACAATTCGTTCCAACAAAGTGGTAAGCAAGCCACACTTCGTGGACCTAAATCTGAAAAAGATAGATTTGATGACGTCAATTTGAACTTAAAACAATAAAAAAAGCGACTCAGAAAAGCACGTATGCGCTGCGTAATTTGTCTACGTACACAATTATATTGTGTAGTGGTATTTTTTCTACTTGTGTGTCTGTCAGTCTGTGTGTCTGTGTGTCTGTTTACGCGATAACAAGAGTAATTGTGTTTGGATCAGATTATTTTTTGGAAGGATGATATAGATCAGAAATATACTTCTTGCTATATAAATCAATAAATATTTGTTTAAATAATTTGACGGAGTTTTGGCCCGTATTGAGTATTTTTGCGATATGTTCTTTGTTAATTTGGCAAATACACGCTGTGGTCACATCTAAAGAATTAATAAACTGAAATATTGCAAAGAGGGCATTCTAGTGACTATTTTACACCACCTTTAAAAATTATTTGAATAATAAACTTAAAAAAAACAGAGTTATAGCCCTTTTGAGTATATTGCTATATGTCTTTGTTAATTTGTTACGAATACGCTGTGGTCCCATCGTAAAAGATATTCATCTGAAATTGTACTCGTTATTTAGGCAGTGGACGCATCGTTGAGAGTAAGACTCTGAAATAATGTTTAAAGAGCAGTTTGCTAGATGCTCTTTGGTCCTTGTATCTGATGTGCGTGGTTGTACTCTCTACGAGTAATCATTTTTTTCTATGCGATTGTCCTCCTGAACCACGCCCCTCCCCCACCAAATGACTTAACGGGAATGTATTTCAGTGACCCTGTTGAGAGATAGACACATAACTTTGCGATTCTAAAGTATAGAACTATGTGCAATGCCAACTAGGGCTGACTAATGGTCAAAGATATCAAAGTACCCAAAATGTAATGCAAACCAAAGATGACGTCGAGGCAATTTAATATATTATTTTGTTTACAGTTATATCACTATTAATGATCTTTAACCTGTTTTATATCAGCTTCCGATAATTTGAAGACATTATTTGTTTTTTTTATTAAAATATCATTATGTACGACGTCCCCTTCTCTATCGTCAGTAGGTGGACAGTCACATGTTCTTTCGAAATCTTCTTTCAAATGAAACCCACTGGTTGTGTTTCTTAATTATACAGTAGGTTAACTTTACACGTTCGTCACTATATGCCCATTTGGATATAACGAGAATTTCACTTTCGTGCAAAATGCGAAACAACCAACGAACATAAACACTGCACTTACTTGAATTAATTGTACACCATTAAATCTATGTATGGTGTAAATTAACGAATGATATATCTAGTTTAATACCATAGCCCACTTCTTGCTATTATTCAACCAAGTGGAGGTACCTAGTCCTAGTAGAAACTAAGTCGGCTCTTTCACATACAACTTTAATGGTCAACCATGTGCGTTTTCTAAAGATAAATCAAGATGGCCTTACTATTCGCCACATATGTGTCTTGGATATACTAAACTCAAGATCAGCTAGAAAGATTGTGTGTAATGTTCGCCGCGTCACTTACCCTTACTAAAAAACTATCTTTATCATAATCATATTAATTACATCTTTATCACAAGAATCTAGTTTTGATCTGTTTATTTTTGAATGCTTTCTTCCTTCTGGTGTTTCGTTGAAACAGACTTTTTAATGATCTTACAGAAAAAAAAATTGCCCTTTTCTGTTTTGACGCGCGGAAGGGGATCCACTAACGAATTGACTGATCTCGACGAGCTTCATTCATAAATTTATTTTAAAAATGCTTCACAAACGCTTTGACATCAACCAATTCTTGCTGTTAGCCATTACATGCAATATTCATTGTGACGTATCATATGATAATCATTGGGCTTCTTGAGCAACTTGAACTGTAGTTTGCTAAATGTATTCGTTGTTTTGTGCACGCTGTCGTCACGGCATCAAAGTTAAAAATCTGAAATATTGCATGAAGATATGTTCTTGAGTTGTTTGTTCATTTTGCAAACACTCTGTGTTCGCATCTTCAAAGGTATGAATCTGAATTATTGTAAAGATGCACTTCTAGTAAACTTCAAACAAAATCATTTTTTGACAGAGTTATGGCCCATTTGTGATTTTTTGCTATAGTCTTTGTCATTTGTTGGGAACTTTTTAAAGGAATCTGAAATCTGGCAGAGGGCTTTATTTTGTTTTATTTTTGTTCCTTCTCAAGTTGTACAGAGGTGTGTCCCGTTTTTGGTTCATGTATGCCCTAAACCCAGTAGGCACATATCTATAAGCAGGAATCTGATGCCTGGTGGTCATGATTGTACTCTCTACGAGTATGCATTCGACTAGTTTAACATTGTGTCAGTTTTGTTCTCTCACTGAGTACTCATGTTTCTAGAAGAAGTGTTTGACATAATCAATTACAAAAATATTCCATAAGGCAGCTCGACTGGTGAAAGAAGAAAATTATGAATTGGAATAGTACTGACGCATATTTTGTTGTGTGGGCTGAGTTGCCTCGGTGAGTACTCATATTTCTAGTTCTTGTTGTAGTGTTATGCGTCACATCAATATTATAAAATACAAGCATACACATATTTAGTTATTTCGGCGTTAACAAGTATTACCCTGGTGACATTGACTGCAGTAATCATACATCAATCAAATTGTATTTAAAGGAAAGAAGGGAGCTGTATTCGCTGCCTTGCAATGGATTTTGGTTCGAAAAGTTCAGTTATTTTCATAAAATATATCACTCCTCATGTCATGCACACAGTATATCATCCTCGTGCTTAACCTGTATAAAACGTCGATGATTAATGACTGCTGATTTTAATGTTTGTTTATCGATATTGGAAATCAAGCATTGTATTATGTACGTTTCACAGCTTTTGAAAGTGCTGCATACTTGCAAATCTTGTTCATAATAAAAAAAAATAGAATGTAACTGTTGTAAAGTTATGACTTGTTGACTCATTTTAAGACAAGATTTGTTTTTATACGTTTGAAAAACCACACATGCTCGTTTATAAAAAGGGGTCGATTTTTGATTTCATTTAAATAACGTTTTAAACAAATAGGTACAAATAATATTATTTAAATGAATATAGTTATACAGTTATGCATGTATGTAGATAAATGCATCTAACAAACTACTGTATTCTTTGTGTTTTGTTTAATGATTAATGTGTACGATTCCGACTGTTTGCCATTTTTATACGCTACGATTAAAG
>JAUUEB010473637.1:4955-19755 GCA_032362205.1 Clione limacina | reverse complement strand
CATTTGGGAGCTCCACGGGGGGGGGGGCTTTCCCCCATACCCCCTGGCTACGCGCCTAGTTTCAACCCTGGAGAGTTGAAAGTTTCCGAATTGACTCCTTGCAGTGTCGTACCAAAAAGCAGTTTAAGCTTTACACTTTTTCACGATTTTACACACACCCATGTTTAGAGAATTAATTAAGAAGATTTTAATAGATAAATTAAATTATTTTTTTTGTTATTAAATAAAGTCAATTCTTTAGCCTTTTGAAATTTGTGCTCTTCTCTTTCTTTGAGCAAAATATGACTTCTTGTAGATTATATTGCAAAAGTCAGCATGTTTCACACTTTAACCGTCTTTTAGATTAAATATAGCAAAAGAGCACGTAAATTAGATTAGTTTGGTATGAGACTCTTTTTGTAAACATTGTATAGAAGAACCCTGCCCGTGAAACCAAGGGAAGTAAAACATATAACTAGACAATGACTTGATTATTAGAGTTGTCTACCATTTAAGTTCTGCTTTCATCGGAGTTTATTCAACTTACTTGTCAATGGGGTTATATTCTATAATTAACTGTTCACCCCCACCCTTTTTACTTTCTAAATCGCAAATACAAACACATGGGAAAAACTGTTTCATACTTTATAATGAAAGATGAAACTTGGACATATACAATCACTTACAAAGCACAATCAATATTTTCATTATCCGAAAATATCCCATTTAAAGAAAATCTTCTAACTCACTTCGTTGCTGTCATAATTTCTTTCTGTAACTTAAGAAACAATCTAATATGATGATTGATTTCTTACGGTAGTACGAGTATCGACCGTGTGGAAAACTGTTATAATTAAATGATTATGTCCCTTAGTCTAAATGGTTTTAAGCGCATATTGTACTCCATATGATACAGATATAGATTTGTCCCCTACAACATTAAAAATCCTTTATTTGTTATTTTAATATAGCTGTTAAAGGTCTCAATTAAAAAAAACAATGTTTAATAAATCGTAGGCCATGGGAGGACCGTACGTAGTTAGTAACTGAATACTGGCTACGATGTCATATTATACTATTACATGTAAAAGGACCACTTGACTAGTTCAGATTCATAAACTCGCCATTAAAGAAGAAAACGACATGATATTTGCTTATGTCCCGTCGATATGTCTGTCTTCCATTTAACCATAACTTCGAAAAATCTTGTACATATTTTCTGATGGCTTTCTTGAATGCTTCGTCATTTACTTGATATCTATGTTATGGGTTGCTCTTCTATCTTGTCCTAACTCAATTGTCTTTTCTTTCTTGAAATCAGTGTTCTCTTCATGTATTGCAAAACGTAGCAAAACAATCCATAACGTAGTCAACTTATCAGCACAATCTGTTTCGTCTGACAAATGCGATACTTATTTCAAGATTCTTTTCATATGATTAATACAATTCTCGTTGATAAAAAGTCCTTTCGTGACAAATAAATAAACATCATTATATATGATGTAGTAGACTTATTTTGTGTTAAATGAAAGAAATACAATCTTCAAAACTAAGCCTCATGCCAAGGGATGTAATCAAGTATTATTTATTTGATAAAAACCTTTATGTTGCCTCCCTTTGCTTTACTCCTACTGTAATACGATAACTAGAAGCATTGTGGAGACTTTACATTAATCAATGTATTCAAATGTTCCCACTAATTCGTTTAAAAATAAATAAGGTATGTATCTTCGCTAAGCTATCTTGAGAAACTATAGAATAAAATATAGCATCTGCCATTTTGTGTTATTTTGCGGTACAATTAAATCTCACTCGAGGAGTTGAAATCTCACTATTCTCCGTGATTGTTATTTAGAGTTTCATTATGAAAACATGAAGTCTAAATAAGAAACATGTACATTTTTGTGTTCATTTAGTCTCAGATCCAGTTTAAATGCTTTTATAAGCTTTAATTCATTAGTTTTTAGGTGGAGACGCCGCCGTGATGTGACGTCACAAGAGAAATATAGTGAAATACCTTAACAGCGTAGTTTAAACTAAAAAGCATTACAACTCATACAACAACTATAATTATGACATGTTTCACCTTTTTTGTAAGCTTTTGATGTTTAATTACTTTTTTCCGGTTAAAACTACGCTTTTAGATATTTCTCGTATGAAGTCACGAGTGTGTGCAAACGGCACCCGTTATTTTGGTGATTCGTTTCTTTAAAAATACAGTTACTCCCCTTGCTATGGTTTTATATTTCTGATGCATGCTCACCTAGTATTTTATAATTCATTTTGATGATAAAGTCGGAGTGTTTAAAGCAGGGTGGTTGCGGAGGCTTAGCTGGAGTCAGGGAGCAGTTAACAATTTCTGCCTCATCGCTGACATCGTTACTCTTTTCTTGGTCAGCACACAATTAATAAATATGAGGTATTCCATCAATTGTAAGCACGTCGCTGTTTTTGTTTTATTTATCACAAAGAAGCAATACTACAATCACGGTTTAAAAATTTATAAAAATGCTGCCCCCCAAAAAATTAATATGTAAAAGACCATTGCTTCTGACAGTAAACACTCATTTTAAAACGAGACTGAGTGCATGAGTTTTGGTACGGATTGCACTCTCCACTTGCTTGGTCCTAGGTCGGCAAAACATCTTGACCAACTAGACGGAGGGGGTTCATTGCACCCTCACTAATCACGACTCTTCCTGACTTTATTTTAATTATCCTTGGGGGTATAAATACAAACATTGCGTTCACCAAAAAAAATGCTGGGTCATGGCTGACCAATGGTCAAAACGTCAAAGGATCAAAATGGTCGCAAACGAAAGGTGATGCCGAGACAATTCCATATGTAAAGAAGTATAAGTGATGAGATCCCGCTTGACCTTACGTCATCAAGACCCCGTCTTACCACAGATTCAAAATGGTCGTATCTTAATCTTCAGCACCAATAAATTCATTTTCTCAAAACATCTAAATACCCTCTGAGAACTTTTGCATTTTTGAAACAGCCCTGTTGACCAACAGTTCTATCTTTTTGAGGGATCAATGAAAACGAAGTCTTCATTGCCTCAAGTACACTTTTTAAATAGTATTTTTCTGTAGCGATAGGCATACAACATTTATAAAAAAGCAAGGAATGATATGTTATCAGAACAGTGCATCTTCGAAGATATATAACAATATGCGGTTTTACTTCTTTTTCTTTTACTACTCGTCCCGATAGGGTAGGCATAACAATTAACAATGTCACCATACTCAGAGCATTGGCGCACCCTTTTGGAACATCCGTTGACGGTAAAGTTGTCTCCCTTAGGGAGTTGGATTGAGGGAGTGCTCTTATTCTCGTGACTCGAAGCATGACATTAGGACCACGAAGGTACTAATGCCTAGCTTGAAGGAGCTGATGATGTAGGAACTAATATCTAACAATATCAATGAACATAACACAATAATTTTTAATGCATGTTAACAATTTATGTCTGTGTAAAAGATAGGAGAGCAAGTATCTTACAAAACATATTAACTATGAAATCACTGTTCGTGCACTAACCAGATGGGGTCAATTATGTTAGGAAAGAGCCGGGACCAAAAAACCAAAAACAAGATGCGTTTTTTCCAAATAACAGTGTTCTAGTACTACATGTCGGTGATAATTAAACAAAAAAAACGCACATAACAAAGGAGAAAGAAGTGACAGCAAGTTGAGAAAGTAATCGGTTTGTAGCAGGTGAGAGACCGATACGTCGTTGTAGTCTAATAAGAAAGCAAGTGGGAATAAGTGGCATCCCGTTGAGATGGTTTCAGACGTTTGTTGTGAAAGAAAACATGATTAATGAGCCTTGTCTGTACTATACCTGGCATGTCTGATTGGCACATGGATTATTCATGTCAGGATGAGTACCTTTCTAAAAACGACTTATGCGCTAGGAAGACTAGAAAGCTTCTACTTCATAGTCATCTTAAGCTCCCCAGTGCAAACATGAAGAACTTTCTTCTTGGATATTCTTGTTGGATAAACTTGTAGAACAATCTGTTAAGTGACGTGTCCCAAAAACACCGTAAAAAAACCTGCTTGTTGAAGCATTATACATACCAACGGATCATCTCTTTCAAATTTTCGTTCCTGACGTATTTTATTCTCTTTAAATATCCTGATAAACGAGCAGCACACCGAGTGTTATTGTAAACTGTTATAAAAGAGTTTTAATCATTACACAGTTTTAAGGAAACTCTATGAACATCCTAGTTAACATAGCATTAACACCTACCTTTATCTAACTTGTGTATCTTTGCTATCAACGTGCACTTGTGTTAAGAAATGGCGCCAGTTCGTCCGATCCCGAACCTGAGAGCTTCACAACATTTATGAAGCACAACTGTGTCCATTTACTCCCCGACAAATTATCGGTTATCTTTCTTGACATTCGGGCTACCGGTTCAGAGGTTGATAACATCAAGAACCCAGCCCACCTTTACAAGATCGTTTGTGCATTTACTGTTTTTTTTTTACTCAAAACAAAGTCGCATTTGTAATGGGTTAAGTTTAAATACTTTATCACAAACCACCTAGTTCTCGCGCACTGGATATTTTTAAACATAGCTCTCGTCACACCCAGATTGGTTAATTATATCAAAACATTATTTCATTGTTCATAGTATTGTCATAATTTTTATTTTATTCATGACTTTGACATTGTACCATTCAATCACAGAGAATGCCTCTTTCGCATTTTTGGAAGACGGGTTTTTCGGTTGCGAAGTTGTTATGAGATTAAATGAAGCCCTTAATTTAAAAAGATATAAATATTAAAGATCGGTCACATCTCAATTGAGTGAAATTGCATCAGTTGAGATTGAATTGATTTAACATAAAGACCCAAAGTAGTTCCAAACAGGTGCGTAGCCAGGATTTTGAAATGGGGGAACGACCTTGAATATTATCCAATCAATCGCCGCGAAGCGGCTAAAGTTTTTGACATTCGTAATAAATGTTGCGGATTTATAGTATTTTGGATCTCAAATGGGGTGGGGATTCACCCATGCCCCCTGTCTACGCACCTGGTCCCAAATATTGTCTTTAATGAAGACTTTGTGACTTGAATCGTCATGTAACTTTTACGGCAAAGAAATTTGATTAGATTCCATTGATACTGAACTTTTCATTTCTCGGATTTACCAGTATTAAAGGATTTGTGAAATTACAGACTGGTCTTGCATACGTCTTCTTTCTGACTTGGGAAGATGTTGAAGTTGTAATACAAATATGAACCCAGCATTTTTAACCATATTATATATTGATATAGACCAAAAATAATGAAATTGTGGAAATCAAATATGATTGATGAATTAAGTAAAGGGCAATGAAAACGTTGTAATCGAAAGTCTCATTGTCTCTTAACTCAGGGTCGTAAAGTTCAGGCAATCGTCCCAGTATGGTTGTTGGCGTGTATTATATTTTGGGCGTAAGAACCATGTCATTTCCCATTCTATTATCTTAGACGGTTTCATTACCCTATTAAAATATGTTGTATTTACTTTGTGAAACATTTAGCACTGCAATAAATATAAATTGATATGTTAAGGTGTGGTTGATAAGAAACGGTATATTGATATTTGATAAATTCAAATCAGAGTCGATGGGATCAGAAGCACATTCTTTTTCAAAACATTTCTATTTGGTTCTCTGATACATAAGAAGCTATAAAAACTACACTTGTCACTTGTTGGCAAGTTTAACATTTTTATTTTCTCATTCAAGATTTCCAGCTGTTTAAGTTATCACAGAGAGACTCTAATGAGTGTACCATAGAGATTACGACTCACCCCCGCACGCAGATAGTGCTGAGAGGAATGCGCTCTCTTTTCGCACGTGCCTGGATTGCTCACCGGGTGGCAGCGCACGCCATTCATAAGGTGAACGTTGAGTCGTTTACTCTCGATACCTGTGAAATGATGTACTCAGGGATACGAAGCATGTCCAGTCGCGACGTGGGGATTTATTCAATATTACCGTTTTTGTGAATTGTGAAAGATAAAAAGTGATCATTGTTTTCGAATTCTTCTTTATAATTATTGATGTGATTCTTGTGGGCCAAATTGGAATTTAAAAATGTGTTTATTCAAAATTGTGTTTTCATCATTAATGTGCTTCAGTTTTGTTACCAAACTTCGTCGTTATGCTACACAATAACTAATATAACTCGGTTAGTTGTATAATACTTAAAATAGGTGTCTCACTCAATTTGATTGACCTATCTGCAATTTGTTTGAAAATACCGACAATCTTTTCTCAATTGAAAAAATAAGTTATTTTGTGAATACAATGTCTTCTCAACTACTATCAGTGTTGATGATTTAAATATGTATCAAAAGACTTTCTTATATTTTGCGACTTTACATGAAAACTAGTTTTGTTGTTTCTGTAGATCTAAGATTAAACCTAAAGTTTTCCCAATGATTTTGATACTAGGGGTTCTAAGAAGCAGACGTGATTGCAAAGTGCATAATTTTTCTAGGCAAGAACTGAGTCTTTAGAATTCAGCTAAGAAAACACAATCACTGAAGCTATTATATAATTTTCAAAAGCCGAATTTGAACTTAATGTTACGCAAAACTTCCATTCCTTAGTCATAGTTATGATGAACATTCATTATAGGTTTATATCTATATATACAGCGCAACGATTTATGCTTATGTTTCTAGTTCACATAATATAATGTACGAGTGATTTTATGCCTACATGTGATATATGGAGCCGTAATTGCAGCAGGACAGAGTTTATGTCTTGCTTGCGAAATGACCAGGGTTAAAATAACTTCTCTCTGCTTAGCCTTCTTGAGTTCTTAGGGGAGGGCGTGGGTCATTGGACACTCTAGATACATACCCACAGTGTTAGAAGTTCAAATGACCAAAGTAAAAGGTGCTTAATATATTAATTATCCGGGGCCGAGTTCTATTTTCTTGACTATGTGGACGTTTGTACAGACGAACTCACGGACCGAGAGACAAATTCACAAACTTATAGACGCAAGAAAAAAACTACGATTGGATTGAGCCGTGGTTCGATAGATTACAGCAATATTTTATGGATAGGGGTCGTCCTTGTTCAAAGATTTTGAGGGTTTAAGCAGCGCATTTTGGGATAAATTGCGCACTTTACTTTATATCGAAAACCAAAGATATTAGGATAAAGGTACGCACTAGTATACTAGGTTTGATAAAGGTACGCAGTTATAGACTAGGTTTGATAAAGGTACGCGCTGAAACGATCGTAGCCGGGTACGGCAATTTTTTCTTATGTAAAGGTACGCACTAGTATACTAGGTTTGATAAAGGTACTAACTAGTATACTAGGTTTCAAGACAACATAAGCCATCAGTGTTACCTGTTCAATGCGTAATGATCATCCATCTGGACATTTTAGACCAAATTAATTATTTAATCATCGTGTTATTCCAGACCACCCGCCAAATGAATCCCAAAAATGGCGATCAAGTTGGTTGAGGATAAATTATGAGCCGAATAGGGTCAACTTCATTGTATTTGTTTTTATTCTATTATTTTCCATCATTCCCAAATCTTTTTTTCTTTCTCTTTCTGTCATATATGTATAACTCTCCTTGCCACACGCTGATTTCCTTATGTTGTCTATCCCTTCTCTAATAAAAACAAAGAATAGCACCTACTTACAATTGCCAACGTTTTCATATTGGTTATTGGTAAGTGGAAATTTCCCGCTTAGGTGATCATCATACAAAAAATTATTGGAAAGCGAAAATAATGTCTTGACAATTCCAGCACAGACTACTCCGCAAGAACGTATTTTGTAACGTATTTTTATTTTTATTTCTTTATTTACATCTCTATTGGTAGTGATGATTGACCCTAAATATTACTTTGGAATATCTTCATTTTCTATGACGATATTTACATCTCTTTATCTCTCCGTGTTTCGCCTGTGTTTGAATTGTTGTATTTTTGGTATTTGGGTATAAATTTCGATTTTCGCATTCGGTCTTCAATAATTGTATCCTCTTATATTATCTCTCAGACGTTGTCGAAAGCAGGAGAGTACTATATATGTACCCCCATTCTGGATAGTTTATTTGTCCTATACTTACTTCACTGTAGCCGTCGTGGTCCAGCTATCTGTAGTGTTGTGGGTCCTCTCTTAATTTGCCTCATTATGATATTAGCACATTATGCTGAATAGGAATGATGATAGAAAACATCCTTGTTTCACCGTATAGGTACCTCTAACCAGTCAGATGTTTCTCCTTCTCTAACTGCTGCTTGTTGGTCTTTTACATACTCTTTATTAAAGACACTTATTGTTTTGAGAAGCGTGAAAACCTAACAGTATTTTCCATGGTGCGTTAAACAGTCAAACGCCTTAGAAAAGTCTATGCAACATTTTTACTTGTTTTCATTGTACACTCTGCATTTATCAAATATATTTCTGATGTTAAAAATGTGATCTTGTGTGCCACAGTTTTGTCTGAAGCCGATATGACCGATTTGATTGCAGTTTCTGTTTTAAACGCTTATCTTTTCTATTCAATTTTTAACATTATGTTGCTAGCATTTAAAACGTTTCCCTTCTTTCACCTATTTGATTATTTCAGTTAACAGTTTTATCATTTTAGTCTATTTCATAATCTCCAAGTTATGTTTACTTAATTCATCCCTACACTTGACATGAAAGCTATTTATAGATATGACGCTTAATTTCAAAAGAAGCACTTGACAAATACTTACGCTCGGAAAAGCGTTGCTTGTTAGAAAAATTAGCTCAAGGATTTTTCGCAATGCGCTTGAGTACCGGAAACCTCAGATCAAATTAAAGTCATGTTTTCCATTATCAATAACATAAATCATATGCATTTACTAGGCTGACTTTCAAATACATGTGGTTCTACAGTTTAATACAAAGAGTTATTCGTTTTTGAAATTGTTCAATATTTCAGTTCTGCTGAATTTCGATGCTTTAGATGTCAATTATAACAAAGTGCATTTGAGTTAAGTTCGCCTCAAAATCATTAGTCTAGGAAGGTTTTAAATGGTCTTTCGGGTAAACTCTGTGGTCTAGGAATGTTACTTTGGTATATCAGGCATACTCCAGGGTATAGGAATGTTATCTTTTGTCTTTCAGGGACACTTCAAGGTATAGGAATGTCATATTTCATCTATCGGGCGTACTCTAAGGTATAGGAAATCTTATGCTTTATGTCTAAGGTAATCGTAACAATTCCTGAGAACTTGCAACATCTGCCCTTTGGGGAGGGACGTTGTAGATTAAGACGTGAATGAGGACTACAGATGTTGGGCTCATGAGATATGGACGTGAGCATAGTTCATCTGTTCAATAAATTATGTCTGTAGTTGTGATTCTGGAATGTTCGGTCGACGGAATACTGATCGTGCGTAAGAAAATAAAGTATTGTAAGAGATAAATGAGTGCACGGGCCAGAACGAAGTAGATAAATCGGCGCTTAAAAGTAGATTTGGCAACTTCACAAAGTGTTTATTAGCTAGAGCTCAGATGAAATATGATTGTTCAGATTTACATTGCAATATTCACCTTTCTGCCGGACAAAACGAGTATTCTCAAGTCTCTGTCTCAATTTGAACGTATTTTAAGTTTTAATTTAGCAAAGCAATGTAATCCAATTTTAGGAGGTATGCGTTTTATATTAAAAGAAGTAGACTGTTTATAATATCTATTAATAATTCATTTATCATTTTAGGAAACCTTTTTATCAAAAAGTAAGATATTTATGATATAGACCTAAACCAACATTGACTCTCTAATAATACAGGACACATCCAACTTCTAACCCTCAAATATTTAGATAACTATCACATTTTTCTGTATTGTTTGCTTATAATTTGAAATCCTTGGCATATCTTGTGATCACGCTGTCTCTCGAATCATGATAAAGCAAACAGAGGCAAGGCACAGACGTAAGGTGTAATCAGGCCACATCTCCCTTGAGTGTGTTTGAAGTTTGTGAGTTAAATTCACCTCATGAAATGCATTCAAATTTCCGCCTTGCTTTCTTTATCAATACACTAATTTCTTTTCAAAGAAACTGTAGGTTTACACACACTTTTTTCTGTGTTTGGTTTCAGATATAGTTGAGTCGCTCGGTGCGTTTCATGTACATGTCTTTCTTTTATGGAATTACCCAGTATTCTACATCATGAGAGTGGGTGGATCCCTATGTTTCCCCGTACATATTTCTACACGTTTAAAACTGTGCCTATATGTGTAAAGCTGTGTCTACATGCCTAAAACTGTGTCTTCATGTGTTAAGGAGGTGCCTAGAACTGTGTATAAGTGTGTTAAGGTGTGCCAACATGTGTAAAACTGAAACTACCTGTGTACAAATATGTCGACATGTGTAAAACTGTGCATGCATGTGTAGAACTGTTCCTATATGTGTTAAGCTATGTCTACATGTCTAAAACTGTGTCTTCATGTGTTTAGGAGGTGCCTACATGTGGAAAACTTTGTATAAGTGTGTTATGTTGTGCCTACATCGGCACGGGGAAACATCGGTACGGGAAACACTGGTACGCTCCCATAGGAGTCATGCATAAAGCTTGGGTAGCTCAGAACTAGTGTATTTTCTGAATCCCTAGAAGTGATCCTGGGTAGGACCAATATAAACATATTTTACCGACAATAATTTTCGTAAAAATTAATAATACGCCTTAAATAAACAAAAGTATGCCTTGTCTTTAAAACCCTCTAGAAACAGCCGTTTTCCTTTTGACGTTTTTAAAATAATCGTTAATGACTTAAAAACACTATTGACAATGAGAAATGAAAAACTATGCAAATTATAAAAACAAAGAATGGTGCCTAACGAACAGGGTACGCCATATTATGGTCTCTCATCCGACCCCTGGTTTCATCTTGACTGTAGGTTTCTGTAGTTGTTTAATATTCCCATGCTATGACTCCTACTCTCTAATGTCTGCTTGATGGTCATGAAAAGAAAATGTTCAAAAACTTCACAACATTGCCGAATATTGAACAAAGGAGGAATTAAGCAATGTCGTCACCAAGAAATAATCGATTGAAAGTTTTTTATGGATAGACATTTTAATTAGCAAAAGTGTTCCATTGGCCCTGAAGCTCAAAATGTCTTTATCAGAGTAAAAAATGTTAGAAAAAAACTTGACTTTTAATTGTGATGTTCGGTAAAACTGTCCCATTTTAAAGTATTTAATTTTTTTTGAAGAATCACATCAGATTGAAAAAAACCCATCAAAACGGCTAGATTAGCAGTCTTGTATTTTACTCATTTTTAACAATACATTGTAATATAACAATGTATGTTTCTAAGCAGGTGCGTAGCGAGGATTTTGAATCAGGGGGAGGGGATATTATCAAAACATGGGCGCGAAGCGGCCGAAATTTTGGACACTCCTTTCAAATGATGCAAATTTAGAGCATTTAAAGGCTTATTATTAAAGCAATGGCCGCGAAATTTTCGAGATTAATTAAAAATGGTGAGAATTTAAACCATTTTGGATCTCAAATGGGGGGGGGGGGGTTCCCATGTCCCCCTGGCTACGCGCCTGCTTCTAAGTAGCCTACTGGAAACATACGTTATTCCCCGTATGGGATAAACTTGAACTATAAACAGTGTTGAAAATAAATCATTTGTATAAGTTGATATGGCTTAAAAAACAAGCGTCCGTGTAACTTTGGATATAAGAATAATCCCTCCTTCTTCACATGTCCATGATCACGTAATCAAATTACCTTTCTATGATATAATTGAGAAACTATTAACTGGCGTAATTCCTATAAATTAAAAAGATGGGAATTTTAACTCCATTGGTTTGATAAAATCGTGATTTTGTTTATAAAGTGGTTTTACTCACCGTATAGAGAATTCTTAGATAGAAACGAGGCTCTCATAAAACATCTTTGATGTTTAGTTATCTAAAGACCGCTTAATAAAGAAACAGATGTTTTGTGGAGATTCCTGGCACCCGGGCATTTCTCTTTTATTTTTTATTGTTTGTTCAAGATACTTGGTATCGGATGTTTGAATGAAATCTCTCTTATCAAATGTCACTGATTAGCTTGTTATTCATGTTTTTATTTCTTAGGAGTTGTGCAACATTTTACATCTTATGTATTGCAGTGCATAACAACGTCTGAGTAACATCATTGCCGATATAACCTACCGTGTGTTGATTGATGATTTAAAACACGTTAAACATTTTACCTCCCAAAATGCGATTCTTTGAATTTCTTTTGGTCTTTTTTAGTTCTTTTTTGTTATGCATGCTTCAGTAATTTTAACTGTTGCCCTGGGTTTGGATATTTTTTTTCTTTATTCTTCTCTCGAACACGATCTGTTCCCCGTTATGTGTCTCTCCTTATAGCATTGTTACCTATCTACATATCTATCTATTTATCTATCAATGCAGCACAAACATTATGACCGAAGCGTTGTTGTTGACTTAAAGCATTTTGATTTAAGGAGACGTTAAAAGCCAGAAATGTTGTGTATCTACTTGTTTAAAACAAACTTAAAGTACAGGGAGTTTTTATGATTTTGCGATAGAAAAAATAGTAACTACCAAATCGTTTAAAAACACATCTGTTTTTCAGCAGCTGCGTAGAAACCTATTAAGAAATGTATTTGGCACCATGACAAAGTTGTAGTAGACTTTAGTTAATCCGCAATAAACGAACAAGTAAAAGTAGATGTTTTGAGCATATCGTTTCATAATTATGATGTTACTCTCCTTCATTAACAGTTTTTTCCCAATAAATTCACACTATAAACTAATTATGGAAACTAATCCGCACAATTTCATAAAAACTGATAAAGACTTAAGCTAGTTATACAGTTTTAAGCTATGCACAGGAACTTTCTTACGCAGTATAGGTGGCATCTGCATGAAATCCTCGAAATTATTTTATCGAAAATATTATTAATTTTTAGTTCACTGCAGGATGATCATTGGTCACAACAACTTGATCCTAGTACCACAAAAATCATTAATATGTGTGTAAGAATGTGTTGAAATCGTTTCTATGTTAAAAGGTTCGTTTTGAAAACCTGTAATTCACCTTGAAATCTTATTCTTTTTATTTACTAGGAATGTCTAAACTGTGACACATGAGGATAATTAAAACGGGTTTTCTTGCCAGTATCTGAGTTAGGGTCATATACATGATTTCATAGCTATGTATAAACCGATATCAGGTATTTCGAAGTAAAGACATTGAAATGATGCGTCAAAAATAACAATTTATGAGCCTATCACTACGCTATATAATAACATCGGCAATTTTATGGCAACAGAAAACCTATATCAATATTAATAAAGGGCGGGACCCTGCTTTTATATTTCTGTTCCCTATAATATAAGTTGAAGACCCGCCGATGAAACGACAACGAAAAGAGTTGCCTCCTTTTCGGGTTTTTTCCTTTCGCTTAAAATCGTACAACTTTGACAGGAGGCTATGAAAACAGAACGCATTGAAAAGTTACAAAAGCTTGTCTTAACAAACTCTATTTTACTTGCTTTACCTTCTGCTTGATAATTTTGCTTAACTAAGAATGCGGATACTGTTTTTCAATTATTCTTAACTACACACACCTTGACATCTGGGTTTCTAAAGGATGCAAACAACTTCCACGCTCGATGATCATTCTGGGTTAATTTCTTAATTTGTACATACCAGAAATGATAACACTGGTCATAATATTGCCAGAACTGTAGAATTAGATGTTGTGTTCGCTTCTCTTTGAATCTAAACTCTGATATAAATACGGAGTGAACCTGGGGGGTTCTTTATTGTGGTTCTTCATAAATGATAAAGACTTTATCTATGATGTACAGGGTCAAAGTTCACTTACCCGGAGACAACCTCACTACAAACGATGTAAAGATACTGTGAAAAAAATAACGGTGGAAAATATGAAATAACAGACATTATAAACCGTCGACATAGCCTTGTAACAGGTAGCAGACGTCTAGCGTTTCAGAAGAGCATCAGAAAAAAACTTTTATCAAACTTTTATCAAATAATAAAAAAAATAATATCATAATTTGTCCTGGAAAAGGGAATTATTTTCCATTTTTAACAAGTTGTAGAATATAAAGATCAACTGAGTCAAGTTAGTTTTCCCCTTTTTATATTACCCCATAGTCGTTCTTGTGTCCTGGCGGGAGGTTGCGAGAGTAAGCGACGCCATCTTGACTTCTCCGAAACTGAGCGTGCTTCCAGTACAGTATTGGCATTTCTGTAATGCAAGGTTTTCTCATCAATATGATATCATTAATGTAAATCATATGAAAAAAAGAAACCACAAACGTGTCATCATAAGCAGTTAGTTTTGTTTGTGTTTTTTTACTTGAGGAAAGCCCAACTCAATTTGCGCCCATTTCAAATCTTTTAATGTTTTTTCTTCTTTATATGTCGATTATGTAGGAATAGTGAGAGAGATATTTGGAGAGAAAAAGAGAATTATATAATAAGACATTTAGGTTAAAGAAAAAGATGAGCGAGAAGCTAGTTGGAAAACGGGAGAAGGAAACATGATCAAACCCTCCCATCTATTTTTCTACTTAGCCTTAGTTTGTTCATAAAGCGTTTAAAGTGTTTAAATATTTTAGAAAATCTGTTATCAACCTATCTTGTCTGGCTGTCGTAATTACAACTCATGAATTACTCTAACCACGAGACAGTAGATACTCAGGTAACTCCAATCAAAAACCGTTCCAGATCTAGAACATCTTTGCAGCTGGATGAATGAGTAACATTAAGTAGGGTTGATAGGTTGGG
>JAUUEB010473626.1:0-11477 GCA_032362205.1 Clione limacina | reverse complement strand
TACCAATTCAGCAAGTTTTTCTTTCTCACCCACCGTGTACTTTTCATATTTCTTATCCATTCTGTTTTGTTTTGATGGGACGAAAAGACAGCTGACGAGGGCTGAGATGACGGACTTCTTGAGGACGCAGCGTAGTGATCTACCTTAGTAACACCTTCAAAGTTTACACTGAGCATATTTATAAATTACCACGCTCATATAGCTTGAGCTAAAAAGAGTAGACGATTAAGTTGGGTATATTTCAGAATGTTCGTGCGTATCGCATAAAATCATAAACTTTTAATTGCATTAGCATATTTTTTTGTTGAACATTTATATTTTCGGCCAGAGTGATTCATTCGTGAGAAATATTGTGTTCAAATTCACACAGAGTTACAACCAATTACTACAAACGCCTGTCTTTCAATGGCAGAGAATTTGATCGAGTTGCGTGGGTGGTGGCAAAGGTTTGCATAAAAACAGATCAAAAGCAGATTTTCCTTTCTACTTTTCTTTCAAATTGCTCAACTCTGGAAAATTGAAAAGTGCCAAAATTAATAATCGTAGTGACCCAAATAAGCATCGTAGTGCGGCGCATTTCCTCACAAAATAATAATCGTAGGACTCAGATTATTAGGGTCTTGATTTTTGATGGTAGTAATGATAACTTCATACATTATAATTTTAAAAAGTGGAAAATTTAACAATTCCCATTTGACACATGATAGTGAATTATGTTTGTGCATTGCATCCCTTATTTGATGATGTTTAAAAGAGATAATGTGGTGTGTTTTGAGGCCCAAGAGTGCTCATTTGCTTAAAAATTTAGTTGGACTGAGGTGACATTCATCAGCAGATGGATACTAGAAATAAGTGTATTGATTGATTTATAAGACAGGCTTTTTATTGGATACCAAGCTGTACTTTCTCAGTCTGCTGGGAAGTAACTATATACTACTAAGTTTAATGGCCTGATTTGCGGGCAAACGTTATCACTCTTGAGAATTGTGTTTTTGTTTGTTATTGTTTAACAACATGCTGGAATATTCTTAAAGTTTTTATTTTTGAGACTTATGAAACCATTTCAATCTGTAGGGATGCAGATGAAAAGATGAAGGGGTCGTTGCAACGTGTTGTCAACATCTGGAGAGAACGTGGAGTCTATGATAAATCTTTCACTAAAAAGCTGAGTAAATGTGCTGGTGAATCAGGTGAGTGCCATTTTACTCTGTTATTCATGTTTAACTGATAATAATGACTGTGAAGTTTTTTTTTAATGTAACATGTTTTTCATGCTTCAAAGTCAGATTGTCTTGAACATACATGTACATGCAAAAGAAAAAAAATTGATATGATTCTTCAGATTAAATTGGTGATTTTCTATTTACCTAATGGTTGTGGCTACAAATTACAAATACAGGGAATTCTGTGATTAAATGTTTAATTAACTCTTCTTCTTAAAAGGAATATATTTACTACATTTGTTATTGTCAAAGAGTGTGGTTGGAGCCAGTCAAACATGTTAACACATATATTTAAAGAAGATTCGAATTGTTTCTGTCAACGATTAAAACATCTTCTAGCTACAGCTTATCCATCTTTCTTAATGAAGAAATCATGGCCACTGACATTAACATATGTAGAAACTTCATTCTCAGTTCTGGCTTGGTTCTTTAAAAAGGATGTTACTCCTCTTATGTTATCATGCAGACTTGAAACCTAATTTTTTGAAGGAAAATTAAATTCAGTATGAGTGCTTGGATATAAAAACTGCTGTCGTGGAATCAGGGAATTAGAGGGGTTTTCAGCCGGAAGCCGAAATAAAATTTTACCTGTGACTCTGTCTCAAATACTTTTTCAAAAGAAACAAAAAGTATAGTAATGTAAAGCTTTGTTCCTGGCAATACGAAAAGTGTACAACTTATTGACTTATTGGTCTAAATAATAATTTCTACCAAAATGACAACTTTGAAATGTATTTTTTTAGGGTCATTTAGTTCCAATTATAAAAAATTGATTAAATTGCCATGGTTGAAGTTTGGGAAGACTCTCTGAAAAGTGATGGAAAGTGAGCCGCACCATTAGACATGCGGCTTTGATTTCCTGTTTGAAATGTCTAACTTTATATTTTGGTTTTAAAAAAATAATCAAATCATATGCATCAATTTAAGGTCTGTCAGAATCAAGGGTCAAATTGAAAAGTTTGATATTTTGAATGTTCACTTTGATTGGATTTGCAGAAATCACTTAGACTTCAAAATATTTTGATGTTTTCTACTTCTGCAGAAGTCTGATGGCTCTGCATTAGGATCACTCTTAAGAATTTAAAACATTCTTTGTCCTGCTTTCTAGTGCTTTTTTCGTTGATTTGGCTATGGATGAATAATTTTTTATCTATTCACAAAAGTTAGGCTTCAAAGAGTTTTAACTTTCCCAGCTTATCACTTTGTTTAAAAGGAAAAAAACAACAAATGTTCTATATTTCAGCAGGTATCAAGCATATCAATTACAGGCATATGAGCAATTCGACCCGATTTGAGCAGCGAATTTCAAAAGTCATTTCTGAAGAAGGTTTAAACATACACACCGCTATAATTTTTTTGCTTTGTAATTGATAGAAGCTTTAACAACCAATAATTTGCTTTGAAAAATATAAACTTGTTGTTTTTTCTCTCTGAGTCTCTCTAATATATATATGAACTAAAGAATTATAGCAAGTACATAACATTAGGACTGTAATATAACACAACTAATATTATAATTGCCAACACTGTTAGGTTATTGGTGTCAGTCACACTTTCACTTTCTTTGTATTCACAATATTAAACTTTATCGGAAAGACATAACTTATTCGACAGTAAATCAAGCATTTATTTTGATTTATTTGAGGTTTTTTACATTATTTGGGTCATTTTTAGCTATTTGAATATCTAAATCTATGATTTATTTTTTTCTTGTAAAAACAATAATTTAACCTTCCTCTCAATTAAGTAGTTATCTGCATTCTAAGACATCAAAAGTGACATATTAAATTGATGTAAGAATCTGTTCTTTTGTTCCTTTAACTTAATAAAAAATTAAATAGATAGTGAATACTTGCTGGCTGAGTTTATCTACCAAATTTATGGCATAAGAGTTTGATATCGATGAATGAATATTGATCAAGTTTTAACAAGATTGATATTCATCTATCAATATCAAACGAGTGATATTCATTTTAATCCACTTGGCATATTTCATAAAGGTTTGGTGATTTTTCAAAACATACAAAATCTACGATAAATTATAAGCAAGCTTACAAACAAAAAAGTGCGACTCTATTAGATCGATACTCTTAACACTATGCAGTAATTTATTTAGGAAATTTATTTGCGTGTCCATCATTCAGATTGACAGAAGATCTTCCGAATGCTCCCTTCAGTCATGTCTGAACAGTAACATTATAAAACGCCCTACACCATACCCATTCATTAGCAAACCCTTCATAGTAAGATATATTGGTTTTTCTTCCTGTTATGCCGTAAGTCAAAAAGTTGTTCTTTGTATATTGATTAGTTACACATTGTTATACAGAGACTGCACCAATTTGTGTCTTGTTGTAGAACATTAACATTTCAAAAAGAATCTGAGTCAAATTCTTATTTTTTACTGAATTTGCTTTTTTTTTATTGGTCGCTTTTGAATATGTGTTATTGTGATGAGAGAAATGAAAGAAGATGGAGCATAGCAAGTAGCAACCCAAACGATGAATTGGGGGAGCTTAGTGGCCCGAAATTCTTGTTATCTCTATTATTTCATTTTATTATTAGTCTCTGATTTGATCACTTATGACATTTTTTTTGGTTTCCGCAAGAAGTATTATCAACCGTTTTTTTTTCTACATTTAACTCATGATTTTAAGATTTATTTTTTACTTTTAGCCTGCTTTCTATATTAATTTTATTTTTATACTTTGTTATCATTTACACAAAAGTCCCTGTATGTGAACTGCTGTGATTTAACATTTTTTCATTGTCGTCAATTTGAGTTATTGATGAATTAAGACACCTTTTTAAAAAAAATTATGTTTCTATGATTTTGCTTTTTTCAGATAATTTCAATGATACTAAAATCTTTGATTTTTGGCGCCATTTTGAAATGCTTAAGCATCAAAAATTTACTTCAACTGTACTTTAAAGCCTATTTTCACTTGCATTTCAAGCAAAGACATGGTTACTTCACAAAAGTTACAGATTTGTTGCACACGTTGGCTGATGTGGACGTGTTGAAGCATTCTCATTTTACAGTCAAATATATATCCATGCGTCCATTGTCTGTATAAGTGAGATTTAAGTATTTGACAGAGAATTTTTTGTCTTGACAGTTGTATCATCCCCTGCAATGAGTCCTCTAGCTCCCCTGGCTCCACCTTCCAAGCCACCTGTGAAGAGACAAAGCACAGAAGCTCCCCCAAAACCTGGTGAGTTTTATGCCATAATAATGACTTACTTCCATCTGATACATGTTGACAGTATCCTTTAAATGAATTATGTATTTATCACTGCACAATTGATCACTCTATATACCTTATCATACCAAGATCTTGCTGTCAAATCTTCCCCAAATCTATTTGCCCATCAATATGTGTCCTATAAAACATTTTGTCTTATAATGTTTAATTGTTTGAATTCAAATCCTGCCCTTCTAAACACTATACCCTTTCTATCTGCAAAGTTTTTAATAACCATAACTCAATTGCTTTTCTTGAAGAAAAGCATTATCCTGAACCCAGTTGTATGAAACATGTTTGGTGAGTTTATTTTTTAGTAAGATTATGATGAAAGACAGTATGTGTTTTAGTAAATCTAAACTCAAATCAATAACAAGCTCAAATTTTGTTCATTGAAGAAAAAAGCCTGTAACTTTTCTTGTTTGAAACGATCTCAGAAATTTGGTTGATATAAAGGTGATAGACTTCTTAAAATGACTGCTTCCTACAAAATATTTAACCCGGCAAGAATAACCATGAACACAGCCTACTGTCTTAGCATCTGTCTGTGAAGGTTATCCCTCAATCTGGGAGTACTTAAGAGGCATGCAGATTCAATGCAGTGCTGGTAGAAAGAGCTACTAGCTGAGATCATCATCATGCTGACTTAAAGATTGCTCTAACATCGGCAAGTAGAAGTAGCCCTTCTTGTCTTGTACAGCCAATGATGTCACTTACACTGCAGATAACTACAACAAGTAAGTAAGTACACAGAGGAGCTTTCTTTCAGGCTTTTCAATGTAACAATCTCACAAATGCATAAGTGTCTGTAATGTATTCTTAATGTATCTTTATTTCCCTCAGAACCCAAGAAAAAGAAAAATGAGCCAGAGTTTTCACTGAGGCAAGAGGTGGATGCAATGGGGACACAGCTTCCAGAAAATGTGGATGTGAGTATTGTACCAATGCTTGTCAGACAGCAAAATTATAATTAGGGTTTCTTAAATTTCATGGAAATCCTAGCTATTTTAATTTCCCAAGGAAATGTCTTTGAGATCCCAGATAAAAAAAGGGCGAAAATCCTGAATTTCTTCTGGTGATCAGAGTTTACTATTTTGTGTTTGTTTTGTGCCCTGTACCATAGGCCCCCATGAATGCAAATGTTACTGATGGTCAAAAAGCAAATCAGAGACACAGTTTTCTAAATATGCGTCTCATTATTGTTTTCACCCACCATTAGCTTAGTCTTATAATAGAACGTTGATGGTCTCTGGTCTTCTTATAACCTGCATGTGCTATGAAATAACAACCAATTAATAATATATATATATATATCAAAGCATTCATTCGGCAAACGCTTGGTATAAAGGAAACAACAAAACAAATTTGATAACTTTGGTTGAGTATCAGGTTGGTGTTTCCAGTATTAACCATTTCATATGTTTTCAGACTGAGGATCTTGTCCAACGTCTGTCAGATCTGGAGAACTCTGCCTCTTGTGATGCTTCAGTGAGAGAAAGAATCGCTGCCCTGCCCCCAGAGGTGTCGGATATCACACATTTAGAGAAGATTCAAGGTGAAATAGTTATCAGTTAAGATGAAATGTAAAAAATGGAAAATATATATTTTTATCCAAACACCCAATGGTCAGCAGATGATTCATCCAGCATCACCTTGGGAGTATAGGGCACCAAAAAACTTTCTCCACTCATCTCTGTCCTGAACAAGCCATCGCAACTCATTCCATATGTCTTTCCAGCTTTCTTTCTCTTTCCCTGAGGGTTCCATGTAAGAACAATCAAGGGATGATGCGACCTGCTCATGCGAAGGACGTGACCAAGCAATCTCCGTCTTCTTCTCTTGACCTCTTCCACTTAGGGATTTATGCCTGTACATGTTGCTACTTCCTGGTTGGTGACCCTAAGCTCCCAACAAATACGTAGTATTCGCCTGAGACAACATCCCTCAAAACCTCTCAACTTGCTTTCTATTCTCCAAGTTTCTGCACCATACAAAAGAACAGAGTGAACATTTGATTTGTAAAGTTTCAGTTTAGTGGTAGTTGAGATTTCTGTTGAATTCCATATCACCCTCAACTGTTAAAAAGCAGCCGAAGCCAAAACAATTCTTGTGAGTTTTTCCCTCTTAATGCCACCATCTTCAGTCAGATAACTTCCAAGATACTTAAACTCATTTTCTAGTCCTTTTCCTTTAACAACAACGTCTGCCTTTGATCTTGTGTTCATCCTCATTATCTATGACTTTCAATGACTTATCTTGAGTCCAACTGACCTTGCCTCTGTTTCAATACGACTTGTTTTCTCCTGCATATCCTTCTGTGAGTGTGATATCAAAGCAATATCATCAGCAAAGTCCTCGTCCTCCAGGTTATTCCTTATTATTAAAAGCTTTCCAGATTATTCCTTATTATTAAAAGCTTTCCAGGTTATTTCTTTGGCTTTGTCAGCTGTTGCTCTTTTCATTACCCAATCTATGGCAACAAGGAATAGGAGATGAGATATAACACAGCCCTGGCAAACTCCTGACTTGACCTGAAACCATTGGCTATGCAGCTCCCCATGTCTTACTCAGCATTGGTTGTTGGCATACATGCTGGAGAGAATGTTGATTACCTTCTCCGGAAAACCGTACAAGCGTAGATTACTCACACAGTTGCATGATGCACAGTGTCAAAGGCTTTTTTGAAATTCAATGAAATTAACATAGAGGGATGAAAAGTTCAATTATTAAAGGTTTTTATTTTCACCTTTTGAAGCTAATGATTCACAGACAAGAAAACAGCATATTCACGTACAACATATTCACTTACAGCATATTCACTTACAGCATATTCACTTACAGTATATTCACTTAGCAGTCATGAATTAAGAATTTAGCATTTTTGTTCTTAAATTTGTACATACATTTTTTCAATTCAGTAAGTTTTTGTCAAATGAAGGCGCAGTTTTCAAAGTCAACTTTGTTGATTTGACCAGCGATTGAAAGAAAAAAGAAAATTATATTATGTACTGACTCCCTTGGTCTGCACGCTTTTGCACCTGGAAACTTTAATGTGCTGAAATCAATAGTCAGGCACACAAGAAATTAAAACCTTAAATGTCAACCACTCTAGACCAGATGCCTCAAAACATCCAGATGAAAAAGCTACCAACATTTCTATCCCTCTTTTACCTTTGAAAAGAAACTAATGTTGTGAACATTGCAAATCCTGTATTTAAGACTTCAGGGCCATTTGTCTCCATTTCTATCCCTTGAAGTTTAATAGTTTCTTTTATTTCAAAATGCCAAACTTTTGTCTTTTACAATTACACGCCAAAAATTAAAGAATATTTTCATGCAGCAGTTTAGGGAGATGGACAAGAGTTGCTAAATAGATGGACGTTTGGCACAACAGAGGAAAAACTCTTTCAACACATAGATGCTCACAAAGAAGATAACATTTATTTACCTCAAAAAAGAGATCAAGCAATCTTTTTCCGCTTAAGAAGCCATATTCTTCTCAACAGACATCTGTACAAAAACAAACCATAAAAAAGTTCAGCATGTGTTTTGTGTGATTACCAAGAAGAATCAGTAAAACTTCATGTCTTCCTCTGAAGCCAGATACAGATAACACCTTGTTTAACAGGTCTCTGCTCCTGCACTGAACAGAATAGTGAAGGCACAAGAACTGCTAGGTTGATAAAATTAACTATCAAAACTTAAGGGCCAATTTTCTTCATTACTTTCAATTAAAGATGAATAGTTTTTCCATCGGTTAAAATGCCACATTTTTTGTCTTTTGCGATTACACCCCATAATTTAAACAGTATGTGCATGCAACAATTAAGGGGGGGTTGGGTTGAGTAAATGTAAAGTAAAACTTTGCTATCATTCACCAGTCCATGGGACTTTTTCAACCAAAAATGTACATGTACCCTGGTAACTTAAAAGAGAAAAAGCAACCTGGATTTCCGAACTTGCTTGTTATAACTTAAGTATTATACTGTGAAATTTACTTTATTTATGAGAGATCCCTGGTAAGAATCCCACCAGGACTTTCCATTTTTACCTTGGAAAAGAAAAGTCGCAAATATTTTTCTCATTAGACCAAGGTAACAATCGACCGATACAAATTTATGCAAGCAGCTGATCGTGACATCATCACGAACCAATGAAAACACTGTATCCCCGTCAGTGATCGGAAGTATTCGGGCCAAAGTAGCGGAAATGCTACTCTGCGATACTCAGCTGCTACTCTACTCAGGGTTACTTAGCCCGCTACTCTACTCAGTATTTACTCAAGAAAGCCACTGCTCTACTCAAAAAGTAGCGGTGAATACTGAGTAGAAGGAAAAACACAATATTTCCTACTCTTCGTACAAAACTCTACTCAGATTTTACTCAAGAAAGCCACTACTCTACTCAAAAAGTAGCGATGAATACTGAGTAGAAGGAAAAACACGATATTTCCTACTCTTCGTACAAAACTTATTCAAAATTTGTTTTTTATTCATTACACTGTACATAATGTATATTTAAAAAAGGGAAGTCACTCGTCTGGCCTAGCATCTTTCTCCGGAAATCATCACTTCGGTAAAAGTTGGAATTCCGATCGTTCGACGATGACTCAAAAGGCACATTCATTTTCCTAATGTCTCATGTAGGAAATGGGGGAGAATCATTAGGCGTAGAGTATTCAGTCCAATTCGCCTTTTTGCTATACAAAGATAGCAAATACGAGCAGTCATTCAATGAGGATACGTAAACACATTTTGTTCTGGTTGAGGGATGGGTATTTATGAAAATTCCAAGGCATTGTACCCATGATTTTTTGCTATACTGGCGTCATGAATGGAAGAAGTGAATAAAGTTTTCAAAAGATAATTGAACCTTTAATCCTTGTCCTGGTAGGAAACAGTTATATTCTGTAAAACATGTAAATTGGTACTAGTGTCTGAATACTTTGCAAATGTGTGCTAATTACAGGAGTAACAACATTTGTTCAAATTTAACTTTACATTTGAGTACTCGATACTCTAGTTAAATAATCGGTGTAGTGATAATTATTTACTACACTTCTCCAAGAGTTCACTTTCATCCCACTACCCTTCTCTGCTCGAGTAGTGACTCCGTAAGTATTCCTCAATAATACATTGAGTACTGAATTAAGGATTATAACTTTTGTTTAAATTTACCAGTTAATTTGAGTACCCAGTTCTCTAATCTTTGTATCTCTACTCGAGTATTGAACAAAATTTGACTACTCTACTCGAGTACTGGAAATTTGTGAATACTCTACTCGGGTACTGACGAAGTCAGTACTTTTCCTATCACTGATCCCCGTACACTTATTTTTAGAAAACCCACGTGTAAAAAGCAATCACAGCGGTTTTATTGTTTTTGTCAAACAGTGCGTATTTACCTAGGTTTGTTTAGGTTTAGCGAATAAAAGTAGGTCATTATGTGATTGCTTCCGTTTTAGTTGACCTTTTAAACCTTTGTGTATTGGTCAATTGTAAGAAGAGAGAAAGGACAGGGTCTACATAGTGGTTAAAAATTCAGCGTGTTCATGTTTCTTTCTTTTTTTAACCTTCCCGGGCAAGACCAGGTACTAAGCCATTAGTGGAGGATATAAACAAAAGCTGATACAAAAAGCGAATTGTAATACAGGTTCTTTAAAAACTATGATTTTTAAAAGCGGTGGGTCACAGCGCATAGCGGAGAGAGAGAGAGAGAGGTCTTCATGGTGGTTAAAAAGTCAGCCAAATTCGTGTTTTTTCCTTTTTGTATCCTTCCCGGGCAACACTGGGTACTAAGTCACTAGTTATGAATAAAAAGAGCTGAATAAGCAGAATAAATACCTGATTTTTTATACTTTTTGCTTTAAATAGTCATAGTTGCTTTATGACTGATCTTGTTGAATTTATTATATTTTTTTTGTCTTCTAAGAAACATTGAACTAAACCTATTTTTTAATTGTTTACAATTTAAGCAACACGTAATATGGTTAGATATGGTTAGATTCTTTTAAGATTAAAAAGATTGATCTAATACATTAAAAATATAACAGAAAACAAATAGTATTGAGACAACATTTGTTTAATGATGAAAATACTGAGGCATACAAGCATATTATAGGAACTTGAATGAATGTATCAACTAAATCAATAAATTGCACATTTGTCTCAAAATCATCTCATACAAGTCAATACAGGCCAATGAATAGTAACACCAAGATATATTTTTTAACATCTGACATAAGTGTTTTGTTCATGTTTCGATGCAACTCCATGTGTATAATGTATGTGTGCACTATTTGATGATTAAAGATATTCCTATTTTTACTTTTTTGTTCACTCCAGACCCTCCCCCCTCCTTGCTGACATGATAAAAGACATTTCCTTATGGAGTTGGGATGTCTTAAGAAAACATTAACAGGGGTTACAATGTCATGCAATTCAGGAGTTAGAGACAAGAAAAAACTACAATTTCATGTTTTGTTGAACCGATTCCCCCATCAACAATGTTATTCTATTGTTCATGTGAGTTGTCTAGGATTATTTTCTACATGACATCTGTTGTTATCAGCGGGAGACATATTGACATTCTATCAGACAAGAACAGCTGTGTTCACACAACTTACACAACAGCCACACACATCTCCTGAAAATAAATTGAAATGAACAAAACAAAAGACAAAAAAACGTTATTGTAATTTTGATTCAATTTCTTTCTCATGTTGACGAGCAATATCCAAGTAGAAAACAACTCTATAGAATTGAAACATTAGTCTGAACTGGTCTGAAATGATTTCAATGCTCAAAATGAAATATCATGATCCACAATGTGTGAAACAATGTCAATGTCTTAAAAAATGTTGCACTTACCTTTGGTAGAACAGGTGTATGTTTGAACTGATTAAAGAGATAACTAACTACTAACTATCATCTTGAATAGGGTTATAACTTGGTGTTAGTCATATATTTGATCTACGCATAGATCAGGATAGCCTCAAACAATCATTGAC
>JAUUEB010473615.1:0-11478 GCA_032362205.1 Clione limacina | reverse complement strand
GAGATATTTGAAAGCAAGTGATTTTGAATAAACCCATCAATCTTTGGACTCTTCTTTTAATATTCAGTGCATAAAATGTCACAGGAAGGAGAAGAAGAAGACAATAATGCCTGTTGTACTATAAATATTAACTACTCCTAATGAAATTTTGCTTTACTTTTTCTAAAGTAAGACTAACGTTGTCAGCTGACTTACCCCTATTTTTGTTCAGTTTTCTTTATACAGTTGAACTTGCTTAGGATGCCAGTGATAATCAGCAGCCAAACTGGCCACCTACTGCAAGTGGCCTCTTACAGCAAGTTTACATTTAAAGAATATTATCGAGAATATAATTTAATGGTCGCGCTCAAAGGTGGCCACATACGGCAGGTGACCTCTTACCACAGGTGGTTACTAAGCGAGTTTTACTTTGACTAATCAATGTCTCTTCTTCTTCCGTTAACTGCCTAACCTCAACACGCTGACCATTATTGGCAGGGTTCCACATTAGCGTCAAACTCAACTTCACTGTTTACTGTTCTCTCGTCCATTGCATAAATGTAAGACCAAGCATAAATATTATAACCTTTTTGTGTTTAAACGGGTGTTCAATCACTTACAACACATCTAAGGAACAATGTGGATATGTGAAACTGATTAAACTAAAGTGATTTGTGGAAGCTAAAGAAGGGAGATATTTCACAACCAGACATCAGACACCAGAGGACTTAAGCTTCGTAGACATTGAGAAGATGTGTGCTTTTGGCAGATTTCTGTTCAACGTTTTCACGTTATATCGTTTTAAGTCAGCGTCTTGGCAAAATGGTATTGCACTCACTTCCCACGCAAATGATGGCTGGGTGTCAACCCCATCGAGGATGCCCAAGATGGTTATGTCGCCCTCTGTCGTATAAATGAGTACCTGACCTGTACGAGGCTATGGGAATAAAGGCGACATGGAACGAAACAGGCCACCCTACCACGCAATATCGATGGTTCTGGAATATAACCCCACTAATTCACCAAATGCCAGGGTCTGATCGATCAGGGAAAAACTTTCTATTATTTTTGTTCTGTATTATATTCTAGTGTTATACATACCGCATATTGTTTAAAATTAAAGGAAAATTGTAACTTTTTAAAATGATATAAACAATATTTTTTCCGCTTTGCTCGTGTATGATCATGTTAATATCTCAACACGATAAACACGATTTGTTTTGGGGTTTTAACTTGTTATAAAGTTGTGAAAAGAAAGATATCAGCCCATCTATATGTGCACTCAACAGATGTGTGATGTAACATTCCAAAAATATATCCTTGAAAAGTAATTAAACTTTATTGCTGCTTTTATTGGCTGCAGCTTTGAAAAATTGCGCGATGAATAGAAATATTGACGGCAAAGAACTTAAAGATATACTCAATTTTGGCAATCTTGAATTTTTATCACATGCCTTAAATAAAGACCACTAGCGTGGCCGACATAAACGTAGATCAACGAAATAATTTGATTGAATATTTGGAGAATATTTTTGATTTTTTGCCCTTAATCTTTCTGTGTCCATATATATTAATATACTGAAGGAGACTCAGAGTGTACTTAGAAAAAGCACAATTTATTAAACGATACAGCGGTTTATAGACTAACCCTGGTATAGCCCAAGGTTAGTAAATAAACCTCTGAATGATATCATATACCTGATGACCCCCCAAACATGTTTACCCAAGAAAATGATAATAACTTTCCCGCTAAAGGCACAAACGCACCAACTTGAACAGAAGTAAAGCTTCACATTCATTCGTAGATTTACTAAACTTTGTTGTCATTGAATAATTGCAGCAATGAATGCAGATAACACGCTCTAAATGCGTAATATATATAGTGATATTTAAAAACCCTTTTCCATTTCTTCAGCACTTTCCATAGTTTGTTTTAGCAACATGTACTTTAAATATATAAGTACAAATGTCAATGTTATATTATATTTCTGTAATAGAAACGGAATGTTCCTCGATTTACCTGTGAAATCTAGTTTTCGTATCTATATTAATTGTGATGTTATCAATGTTTGTTTCGGTGAACCTTTTTGGGGTCAGTCGGTATAAATATATATATTCTCTCGTTGTGAATGCTGAAGTTCCAAAGGGAGAAGACAGTCACGTTTCAAGGGGTAAAATTGTAACAATTTATTTTTTCAACCAATAAAGATAGTTACTTCCCTTTACTCAACGTTATCGAAGCCATGTACTATTGTAGAACCGTAAAGAGAAAATAGATGTCTACTTTCGTAGGTGATTAAGATCATTAGCTAATGAGTGGCCAATTTCAAGTCCATCATTACGTCGTAAACACTGTCTTGATTTTTTTCAGCATATTATTATAAGAGAGATTTTATTATAAGACTAGTGACTTAGGACCCGGTCTTGCCCGGGAAGGATACAAAAAGAAAGAAAACATGAATTTGGCTGACTTTTTAACCACCCTGTAGACCTCTCTCTCTCTCTCTCTCCACTATGCGCAAATATGCCACCGCCCCCTTTTTAAAATCCTATTTTGAAACCACCCGTATTAAAATTCACTTTTGGTTTCAGCTTTTGTTTACATTTCTCTTAATACGGAATTAGAAAATTGTGTTCATTAAGGCTGCAACTCGTATATTATGTGTGACAGGAAGAAGTCGTAAGTGTTTCCATATTTTTAGTTTCATATCATCTTTGTTCTATATTGTCTCTGTAAAATATGCACCAAAAACTAAAAAGCTAATAACTTTTTTTATAGTCGACAGATTTTTACCAAAAGCTTAACCACACATCTGGTAATATCTACCAACATTTTGTGAAAGTTTAAGATTGATTGAGTCAAAACTGTGGCTGTAATCCCACTGCATACAAACACACACACAAATAAGACACAGATTTTGAATTATATTATGTAGATATATGTACCCTTTATTCAAGAATGCTTGTTTCTGTAAGTGTTTTGACTATAAATGCTTTCTAATGCCTATTGCTGGTAAAATTATCAAATTTTAACCCCCCTTATTTAACTCTAATATGATTTTGTAAATTTTTGATATGTTATTGATAATTTCCAATACCTCAAGTGATCCATCTAGTTCAGAGGCACATCCAGCTTCTGCTTTATGACAGAAAGCTACAAGAGTGGCAAATGCTGTACCATCAACCTGTTCAACAAAATCAAATAAAAAATTCATAAAAATAGTGCCATTTTATGTCAAGCCAATACAAATGATTGTTTCAAAAGTGGGATTGTTGAGGCTATCCACATAGCCAAGGAAGAAGTATGCTAAGAAAACACCAGCTTCAAATATGTGTGGAATGCCAAACAACAGAACTAAGCAAATTTCTTAATGATGGAAATATCCACATAGCACTCCTGCAAGAAAGAAAACCCCAAGACAAGAAATTTCAGCTACCTCAAATTACACACCCTTAAAACTGTGATTACTGCAAGTAATTAAGAACTTCATTTGTATGAACAGTCAGGTGTCTGTCATAAATACTCCAACCAAAGAAATAGAAATCGAATGTATCAACTTGAACAAAAGTTGATGCAATGTTATACCACGTTGTTATACCAAGTTGTTTTTCAAGAAATCACTGGAGACAGGACCAAGAACAATCCAGTAGCAACATGCCCTTGTGCCTCATCCTCAAAACAGTTAGCATCTTGTTGATGCAATCATAAAGATAATGCTGTAAAACTTATTGAGTAAGAACATCTTTAATCAATAATATCAAAAGTTTGCTAACAAAATCATTTTTACTGACATGGTAACATTAACTAAAGAATTGATTTTCTAAATACTCACCATAAACATCTGAACAAAATTAGAAAAGAAAGCATCATATATCTTGACATCTCTGTCTAGAACTGGACACTTGGTAGCTATGTAAATGAAGAAGTAAAGGAGAGTGGGTATTAAAACAGTAATCTGTTACTTTGAAATAACAAAAGAATCAATGATGAATCATAAATAGTAATCTAACACTTCATTTAAAGAAACAGTAACAGGCATGATTTTTTAAAACAGTATAGTCAGCTTATTATCACACCCTCAGGATACAAGCCAACTGATATTAACTGACTGTCCTCTATTTATACTGTCTTATGTGTACTACTAGCTGCCAAGATGTTAGTATGGCCTGACATGTTGTATGGAAGTGAAGCATGGACCCAAAGGAAAGCAGATAATAGAAGGTTGGAGGCAGCTGAAATCTGGTTCTACAGAAGTCTGTTCAGAGTGAGATGGACAGATAAACGTACAAATGAAGATGTAATGAGTAAGCTTGGGGTAACCCGAAAAGTATTGGCTATGATATGTCAGAGAAAGTTGAGATATGCTGGTCATGCACTGCAAAACACTAATACTGATCTCATGTCAAGTGTTTTTTAAAGATGGAAGTAAGGAGAAACAGAGGCAGACCGGTCTCAGGATTCATGAGGTAGTCAGAGCTAGTCAAGACAGAGAGAAACGGAGGATGTTTGTGGCATTATCAAGTGCAGCGGCCAACGCTGACTATAGTAACGCCGACAGAAAACAGGAATGTTACTACATATATATATACATGTAGTGAATAAACAGAATTGTTTATGCCTAGTATATTAAGTTACATCTATGCAAAATGCATATTATAACATACATACTCACTCAAATCTATGAGAGTGTCAGAAATACATAAGTAGCAATGAAATAATGAAAATACAAACAGAAATAATCTTAAAGTACTCATCAATAAATGCATAGGAATAAACATTAGATCAATGATCTGAAGCAACAGATTGAGTGGGATGTGAATGGGTCAATATAGGCTAAGGATTAAACGGACAAAACTGAGATTTATTTTAGTTTATAAAGAAGCTGGTTGCAGGCATTGGACTGCCAAGGGGCCAATTAACTGACTACAAATTTATCGTCAGTTTAGTGATCAGGGACAAGAAAAGATTAAAAAAAAGAGGGTAGGCACATAACTTACTGTCAAAATTATAGTCTCCCCTTAGCTGCGCTGTACCTCATCAGTGATCTCTGAATAAAACTTTAAATATTGTCAATCACACTAAGCATGTCAAGCATGTTGTTTTATGCTTCACCAAACTAACTTACTGACATACAATACATCTGTCGATGTACCACTAAGATGGATATTCATTAAAAGATAACATTTTCTTACCAGGACCACATCCGTTCCAGGAGTTCTCATAAAGTGGTCTTATTGGACCATACTCTGGTAAGTCAAAGTGTTGACCTGATAGCAAAAATACACGACGAACAAAGCTGAAACAGACCAAAACAAAATGGTCTTAAAATCAAACAAGTTTACCTATTAATAAATTAAGAACACATCTAAAGAAAAGTACAAAACTACCTACAAGTAGGTCAGCAAAAATTGAATCTCTATGGGGTCTCAAACACAGATAAAAACATATAGTCAACAAAAGCTTTATCCCAATTAGATGCAAGCTTAAAGTCTTAGCCTGAAACGCTATTGCCACAGTTACACTGTTGTACACAACAGAGCAATGGTCAACATCTATGTCAATCACAATAAAAGTATTTCATTTTTAGGTCAATCTTATTCTTGTAAAGACAAACTCACCTGCTCCTACAGGCATCTACAAGATACCTCACAACATTGTGACTGCATGCATTGGGAATATGGCAGTTGATTATCACAAAAGAGAACTGAAAAGGAAAAATAAAATAAATCAATCAATTACATTGCCAATTCCTTAAAAGTACGAGAACAAAAATAAAACAATAACAATCTGATTCATGGTGAAAGAATGAAATGTGTTTCAATTTTTTGTTTGTTAGCACCTAAATAATTTTTCGTTTTTAACATATAAGTACAAATCAAAATATCGTAGTCTTAAAGAAAGCTTTCCAAATTATGCTACCTCAGTAGGGAATCTTACAATTAAAAAAAACTTTCTTTTAAAGTTGCCTGCCATCAAATTAAATCTAAATATCATCAAAACAGTTATCCTTTCCAGAAAAATTAGATACTTCATTTGAAAAAAACCCAATACAAATGAAGGTAAGATTTTCAACAAAAGAAGTATTTTGTGTGGTCAAAGGAGTACTTTTTTAATCAAAATTCCTATAAAATCCTTTGAATAATAAAGGTTATCCAAGGTTAAATGGAAATATATAGCAATTTACTCCTTTTACTTTTATGAGCAGCCATGTATTTAAGGTGCTGAGCTAAAACATATGGTGGTCTGTGATTCAATCCTAGCAGTGTGAATGAACATTTGTGAAAAGTAGCTATTGTGGCAGGTGGTGGCTCCTTTCAGAGAAGGATGATAAAACATAGGTCCTATGTGCCTGTTGCACAGATTAAAGATACCTGGACGATTGGAAATGGAAGGAAGAGTAATCAAACACCACCTGAGAAAAACTCAAACAACCTACCTACTAACTACATTAGACTCCGGTTTCAGCGAAGTTGACGGTCGTGACGATTTTTTTGTTATTTCCGGAATTTCGCGATTTCCAAAATCAGTGATTTTTAAAAGTTTTTTTAACAAGACATGCACAAGCCACTCGCAGACAGTGATCTCGCCACACCACAACGTGCCCATCTTAGACGTTTTGTTCCTAGACGACCATAATTTGTGCAGTACACTTACTGAGATTTGTTTTCCTACTTTGTCAATCAAACTTGACTGCTAAATGTTTCGTTAATTCCGGAATATTTGGAATTTTATTTCGTTATTCCCGATTTCAAATTATTAATACTATATAAGGAAAAAAGTTACTTTTTATTTTGTTCGCTATTCTCGAGATTTCGCTAAAACTGACTTCGTTATTCCGGGAGTCTACTGTATCATTCTAGCTGTATAAATAAAAGAGAATCTTCTGAAGACAGATAGCCAAACCCCTCTGGCAATGGGAAGAAAGTTTATAACAAAAACATGAGCGTGTAACGAAGTTTGCAAACAAACAATCAAAACTTACTAATGATGACTTTGTTTGAGCTATAAGTGAACAAAACAAAAACTCTTTTTGAAATTTACACTCTAGCAGACTAAACACAAGAGGTCCTTCCAAAAAAGAATAGCGGCCACACTCTGAAAAAAATATGATTGTGTAAAGCAGTTAGCTAACGCAAAATCAGTCAGTGTAAACTCACTTACATACAGGTCCATTCACACATACAAACATACATTATATACAATTCATGAAATGTTATACATGCATGTAAACACACAGGCACACACACAAACAAATATAGGATAACATGCAAAGGCAAGAAGTATCATGAATATTTACCAAACATGTGCTTGTGAAATCATTTCAACCAACATACACTGCAGAGAGAAAAATGTGCATGCAATACACAATTAAAACAGGTGCATTTAAGATATTGCTGCTAATTAGTGTACTACAGTGTTCCAAAATAGGAAAACAGTGATGGTTAAAACTATATTAAATTTTCTATACCACTGAACCTTAAAGATGTATGTATCACAGATTACTGGGCTTGCTTATCACAATAATACTTCAACTTAATGACTAAAACATGAAACTTGGCATGAACACTCTTTGTAGAGTACTATAAAAAAAGTATTGGCCACAACCAAAAATGAAAAATTAAAGACGGTCGCAAAATAAAAATAATAAAAATAATAACAATGAATATTGTTGTACATTAACTGAAGAATTCTTATGGGTTTAGACAATAACCGAGCCCACTAGATGATAAATTCAATTCATATCAATCATATAATTTACATGTGATTTGTCTTTTGTCAACCTCCTGGCTGAAAGATAAGTAAATGTTTCAGAAAAAGAACAGTGATGAAAGACAAAATAATAAAGTAATAGATTCTGGCTCAAAATGCTGTTCACAGATTTGAATCTTATAATAATAATAATAATAATAATGGCATTTATATAGAGTTTTTATCTTTGAAGTAATAAAGCTCAAAGCGCTTAACAATTATTATTACCCTGACAGGTCCAATGGAGACATTCTCAGCTTCCTGGGGAGTATACAAGGGATGCTTCCTGAGGTGCATTGCCTTAGCAATCACAATTACAATCACTGCCTATAGCCACAAACCCAATTCAATTTGCTGGGTGGGCAGACGAACACGATAGCAAATTTTTCACCATGAAAATTTGTCCCGATGCAGGGGTCGAAACCACAGCGCTTAAAGACAGTCGGTTCTTGAGTTGAACGCCGTAACCATTCGGCTATCTGCTCCACATGCTTATCATATGCAATGGTTCTTGGACCTGGTACCCATCATTGTTCTGATGAACTGTTCTCTTATTATGTCATACAAAATTTGACCAAAATTGACCCCCTCACCCCCCTCTGTCATAAAGTTGCCACCCCCACCTAATAAAACATCATACTTTGTTTATCATATTCACACTATCAATGTTTAAGTACTATATGCATACATACATCAACTCAAAAAGAAAAAACAACAAGTTTTCTGCACTCACAAGATTTAAATTTTTTTTGAACATTTTATTTTTGGTTGACATTTCCATAGATTTACCAGTTTTATTTTATGTTGTCAGAAATTGGCCTGACCCTCCCCCTGTCAGAAAAAACCATAAGACCTTCAGACCCCCTGGCTTGCTGATGTTATAAAAAGATATTTTATCTTATGTGTGTAACACATTCAGGCACCTTAAATAATTCCTCAGACAGAAATTTGTAAGCCACTAAAGCTGACTGTTTTAAATACTTGCACATTGTTCATTTGACACAGTTACTTTAAACAATGATTAAGTTAAAGCATTGTTGATCTTTGTATTAAAGTCAAGAGGGTGATATGTGAATCCCATATTCAGAGTGATATCAGCTTCATATTTACAAGACTTGCAACATCAAAAATTATTGAGATGCAAATAAAGTTGAACCCTTTATAATGTATGTTTTTTGAAAGGCACATTTTTACATTAAATCCAAAATAACATAGTACCCACATATAGACGCCTTCTTTAATTTTGTTAACAGAAGGGGGTGTTGCTGCGTAGGTCATCACACCGGCAAAGGTATGTTGTTTGGGTTGTTTGATTAACCCTGCAGAGAGTGATAATGGTACCTGTGATGCACATACAGAGTGCATGAATGAAGACACTAAATCATCATCCATTCAAAGTCTATTTTCCATGCTGCATGGGTTAGACTGTTCATAATGCATTAGCAGCTCTCTAGGCATCACGTTTTATCACTAGGTTTGTGTCAAGGCAGGTTTCCTTAATATCTTCTTTGATGACCTCACCCCATGATTTTTGGAATTGGCCAGGACCAGTTGTTTCAAGATTGGACTCTCTTTAACCACCAATCTTCATCTTACCAGACAACATGGCTGCACCAGCGCAGACTCTTACAGCCCATCAGTTCCTTGAGAGGTGTTACACCAGTCTAAGATCTCAGGTCCGAGTTAGAGAAAGAATCTTCAGTACTTGCTGGACAGGTTTCACTCCTTTCACCTTCAACGACACAGCCTTAGAACCAACCAGAGGCAACAGATCCCTGAAATTGTTTACATCCACACTGAACTCTGGTGACAGAGCTAGACTCTGCACCACCATTTGAATCCAGCATGTCTCTGACACTGATATTGTATACCTATACAGTATAAAAGGTTATAAACAGGATTTTTCAGTGCATCATCAATACCTACGTAATGTCCAGAACTAGGTTAGATTTAAGTATGTTATTTAGGGTTTAACTGTAGGTGTATCAATAAAATGTGCAGAAGTGGGTAATCATTTAACAATAAAACTCAGTGTTGTGCCTAATTACTACTTACAGTCTAGAGAAATCAATTTACCTTTTCCTGTAAGAGTGAAACACAAATTATATTTCAAAAATGGTATATTTTACAAACACAGAAATGAGAATTCAACAAAATCTATTTATTTGATTGATGAGACAAATGTTATGCTGCCATATACAACAGAACGCTTTGAGTGAACACATCTTACTACTTCTTCTTTATATGTTTTTTTTTTAATTTTTCAGAGCTGAGGACTTATTACACACATAAATGAAACTTGCTCTTTTCATGGGTCATTGAAAATCAAGCTTTATGATCATGGTATTTCTATTTCACACAAAAATGTGTATAGTAATATATAATATATATAAGGCATATCTTCCTAGTTTTGTTAAAAATGTTTTCTGAAATTTCACATAATTTTTTTGAAATGAGTATTTTGTCAATCTGAAAACAAAATATCTGGGGGGCTATGTAGCTCAGTAAGTAGCATGTCTGCTTTACATATGTTTACCCCAGTTCGATTCCTAGAAGGTGCAACTACACGTTTTCGGTCATCATTTGTCATGTTGAGCTTTAATCCTGAAATACCTGTCAAGTAAATTTAGAATATCCCTACAATTACCTGACCTTTTACTTTAATCTTTGCTCTCTAATTGGAAAATAAAGGGCTACAAACAAATTTGTATTGCCCAGCATCATTTTTACAAATATATACTAGTTCTGGGAATCACAATTATTAAAATAAACTTTGTCAAGGTGTTTGGTTGTTAATATTCATTTGAATTAAACACATTTTTGTACCACTTTAAAGATCCTTTTTAATATGTGGGTAGTATTCAGCATGAACATAACATGCAAGTGGCATTACTGATTTTAAAATACAAATTGCAAATGCAAAGTCTTTATTTTAACAAAACTTGCTGAGCTACGAAGAACAGCTGGTTTTCAAAGACTTCTGATGTCTCCATATGAAGAAAGATGATGAAGAAGAAATCATGGCAGGTTTTATCGGCGACAGTGCAATTCAGACAATCTTAAATGCTGCCACATAGAGTATGTTAAGTCTAGCACTACTTGTACATCCTATCGAATCAAAGTATACAAACACAGTCTAAACACAAATATACTGATATAGCCGGATCTTAGTGATGTAATATGCCATATACATACAGGTGAATTCACTTAAAACGAATTGCTTAGGAAACAAAGAAATGTTCTTTTAAAACAACTCCGAATTCAGTACTTGTTTCAGCTCTTTCCTCCAATGTAAATTGCATGACCTCTGTACTTATCAATATACAATGAAATTTGGCAATTTAACTTCTGTAGGCTTACATATAATTCTGACCATGCTCTATCAAGATTGAGTCAGCTTGCTGCTCACTGGCAACTTCTCAATCTAACCATAACTTGTTGAGTTTGATTTGTCAGTATTTGGAGGAGATATCAGATCTCCTGTATTTAGTAGTGTTGAAGTTGGTCCACCTCTTCATGATCATTAGATGGTCTCGATTTTATGAAGAAACTAGAGTCAATTTTCGAACACCCGTTTTTTAGCACTATAGTAGTAGTCATAAACAGAATGATCAAGTGGGAGTTGTCTCCCCTAGACACTGCTTGAAACAGACGTGATTTTAGGGACATGTGCGCGCGGATTCCTTTGAAGTGTTCAGCCGCTGGACTCACAAATGTTCTAAATAATTTTGCTAAATATAAGTTTAATT
>JAUUEB010473604.1:0-11479 GCA_032362205.1 Clione limacina | reverse complement strand
ATACTCCTTCAAGCCCCCCAAAATACTCCTTCAAGCCCCCCAAAATACTCCTCCATGCCCCCCAAAATACTCCTTCAAGCCCCCCAAAATACTCCTTCAAGGCCTCCAAAATACTCCTTGAGTTCCTTGGAGGTTGGCAGGTTACGTAACCATATAATTTCTGATACACCCACATGGAAAGACTTGTAAGGGACGTAATCAAATATGAACCATAACCTTGACAGTAGAGCGTTTTCAGCCTTCCTGCAATACTGCGACTAATTTTCCCATACTGTTCCGACCCGATGCTAATCGTAATAAATAATTTAAAATACTTTATTTGCAAAAACTTGTTTCCAACCTGATTCCTTTTTTGTAATCGATAGAAAGGAATGCATGTGAATTGTGAATCAAACGATCTCGTGTTCGAATTCAGATCGGAGCAAGTTTCATTTTTTAACACATTGTAAGATAGAAACTTCTACTAAGTCCAGGTTGATGTTTCGCTTCTATAAAATACCTCATGTCGCAGTGAAATCAGATTACGTCCCTTATCACACTGAGCTGGAATTGAAGATAAGTGAACAGTGCAGCAGTTTGCGAAAACTCTTATGAAAGGTGCAGTTTTAGACTTAATACTTTGCAGGATGAGCTTTAGAACAAATCTTATACGTTCAAACGCATTGCTACCGGTGGCAATGAACTCGTGTGGGGTTTTCTATTAGAAAATCACTACAACTTAGACAACAAAGTCCCTTTTCCCCAAAAAAACATATGATTTAAGCATAACACTGTGGTTTTAAAAAGCTGTTAAAAATGGTTGCACAGGTTGACAAGACAAAATTTGCATGAAATTATGAAAATTGTGTGCATGATATTCACGTTATTAGATAATGGTACATACATTTCTTACAATAAAATTGACTTCAAGGTCAAATTACTGAAAAATCTTCAAATCGTAGCTGACATTTATTCCCGGATCGTGAAATGAGCGATGTGGGAATCCGAACACTTTTAGGAAAGATTAAGAAAACTTGATATACCCAGCGTTCGTCATGTTAGTTTTTATTATAATTCAAGTTTGAAACACGCTAGAGAGAGCAAGGAGAAAAGGGAGACAGAAATTTGTATTGCTTTGTTTAACACAACTGAGTTAGTTTTTAAAGATTTGAGTGCAAGAATATTCTATAATTAAAAAGAAAAACTAAATAGTTATGACGTGAAAGAAATGATTGATTAGGCAAAAAACTAGCAAAATATTGTTTTCAACAAAACAACTGTAAATCCTCGATTCTGTCCTTAATAAACAATAGAAAAACGTTCCTGTTAAACGAAAAACAAATCTTGCCAGTTTAAGTTCAACGAATTATTGAACCAAAAATATCACCGAAATGACTTCTAAAAGGCAAAAAGACAGAGGAAATAGCAAAAAACGGCTGAAAAAAGAGACACAATAATAGACTAAAATTTTGAATATACACCTATATCTCCAACGGGAAATAATAATGAAATATATCAATTCATGCTGATGTAAGTGGCTTTATCCTTTAAGTAAAACCTGATATTTTTCCTATAATAGCTATACAAAACTTATAGGGATTCTTTTTTAAAATTACGCAATTCTGTTTTCAACGAAACAAAGTACTGGTCCAGACAGGTTCGTTGAAAACCGTATCTACTGTATATAAGATGCCAAAACTAGTCAAAAATGTGTATACATATTTTTGATACTAGAATTCACAAACTGTCACCTTAAACCCTTTCGCGATTAGGAAAATCAAAGCCCCTCATTATTATGATCCAATGTATTTTAGTTATTAAATTTTGCATAGTTCACACAATGTGTGCAGGGATGAGTCACCCCCAGTTATTACGGCTTTAATGGGTTTGATTTTATATATGGGGCACAATCAATTATTTCTTTAACAGAGTGGGAAACCGATCTGCCGACATGTTGAGTAAATGTCCTTCAAATTGAAATGAGCGAGATAAAAAGAGAAGATAACAAATAGTAATTCATATTTGACATTTCTTGCAGTTGTTCCCCCTTGACTGAGAATGTTTGAAATATTTGTCTCATTGAGATTTAAGCAGATGCCTTATAATTGTGGGTCGATTTCATATAATATTGGGACACAAATCTTCTGTTCGGAACGAAACTAGGAAAGAATATTTTCATTCTCAGAATATGTGGAAAATGGTTATTTATGATATAAAGAGAATAAGAAACAAATTCTCTCTATATACATGAGTAAATTGGGTACCCCACTACCTTTAGGGGAGATAGTTGTAGATTGTTAAGTCGAAGTTTCTCACAGGCAGCATCTCGTGTGTTCTATCAATGAAGTTGAGAATTTACTGGCATGTCTCAATTAAACAAGTCGGAGTTGGTCTAGTGTATATACTGTTTGACCTTGAAAAAACTGCGAGAAATTGTTTGATGGTGGTTTTGGGTTCTTTCTATATGGTGTACTTGATAACCAAAACAAAGTCTACCAAAAATCTACCATTATTTCTGTGAGTTTTGACCTCTTAAAGGTCCTCTAGTGCATTTTTCAATTTTTTGGGGTTATACAAAAAATGTGCTCTAAAAAGTATCAATTCATAAAATTGTTTGTTGTATACAACTTGAACAGCAAGTCTTGTGTTTAAGTCGCTGTAAGAAAGAAATTTGATTGAATTATATGGGAAAATAAAACCTTAAAACGCAATTTTCTCGTACTTGGATCTCATTATGAAGATTATCCTTCTTCACAAAAAACTAATAAGTCTTTCATGGTTGTTTGGTTAATAGGGCAAATTTTGTGTGTTTACTGATGACCCATATTTCAAGGGCCATAACTCATAAAATAATACTCTTTAGATGAAATCGCGTTTTAAGGTTATATTTTCCCAAATAATGATCCCAGATCTCTGAACAAACGCTCAGAATTGATGAATACATTTCGTCACAGATGGCGAGAGAAATTGGCCAATAAGAAGAACCTCTGACCCATTACGTCATAGGCGGCTATGGCAGTTCTACCTACTGACGTGGTGCAGTTAGCATCGAAACGGCCGTCTAGGTTTTGAGGTGAGAAGCTATTTTCTTCGTAATATCTCCCGGGTAACCGGTCGAGTCTCTGCCCATTATGCACAGTCATTTATGTGTTAGCACATCAAATACTGCACTATATAGAGAATAGCTTAATTCAAAATGTCCACACATGAGTAAGATATTTGATCATTATAATCACAAAACTGTTCTAATAATCAACTTTAATATCGTATCATATTTGTCATCGGTAATATTACAAAGCCATAAAGTGGAATCTCATAACAAATTATCATCTTTTAACTAGGTGTAGTTAATTCGTTCCTAATCCACTTTTGTTTTCATTTTTTCGAATCAAATTTTAAGATACATTTTCAGAATATGTTTCAGTAATTCAAGAATTTTTAGAGTGAAGCATAAAATATGTATGTCACAAATAAAACGCCAATTTAAAAAAAATATTTAAGTTTCAACCTGTATTCTATAATCGGTGGTAACAATAGATTATACGAACAGCTTTCGTTTATTGAATTTTTTGTTCAAATATCTTTTTAATTGTGATATATAATTTTACCATGCACCAAAACAGACTTGTTCCACTGGTTCCCCCACACAGAAGGCACTGTTCTTATTAAACAGTTGAGCACCACGTGTTTCACTGAATCAAGCTCATATATCTTAAAGGCCAACTTTTACCCATATATCCAGACATCGGAAACTATCTCTACAAAAAACATTGAAACCATCAGAAATATCACAGTATCACTTATTATCGCTAAGAATCAATAAAGACTGACGTTCAATGACGGGAATTGAAAACAAGACAGAAATGTCCGTTCAATAGCCTACTAGACTGTGTCCATATTTTTCAGGATATTAACTCATTACTATGCAGCAAACTACGTCAGTTATGTTGTTAATGTGTTATGACGTCAAAGTAGACATACCACGTGATAGTATATCTAGCATGATGACGTTGTTAACGTTATAATATTATATTACAAATTATCTTTACTCATGATATAGTAACAGGTGTTTAAAAAATTGAAACAAAACAGTTGTTTAAAATAATAAACAACTATCATTTCAAATAGGGCTTATATTTCTACATAAACATCGATTTAATGTTGATAAGTTCTCTAACATTCCTAAGGACAAATTAAGGTATAATTATATCTGCCTATAAGGAGTAATAAACTACACTAAGACAATTAACAATCATGCCAAAGGACATCCAGCTTGCAAGACGTATCCGTGGAGAACGTAACATATTTTAAAAACTGTTCTCTTTTGTGCGTTTCATGTGATATAATTACAACTTAAAGTATTCTTGGATCAATCTCAAACATTTAAGTAGCCCGTCAAAACCTGTAGCAGTAGTGGCTCACGCAAGATTTAATATGTGTCTAGAAGCTCTCCCAAATGGCTTTATAAGCACGTCAATGTCCTAATGTAAGCTGGAGTAGCTCATTCCCCTGATCTTAACCATTATAATTGTTTTCCTTTTGAGTCAATTTGAAGAGCTCCCAAAGTAAATTTTATGATCTCATTTTATTTTGAATTTCAGCCAAAATATTTATTGCAGTTGTTTTGTCAAGTTTTGGGTAGGGGTGTCTTGTTATTGTAAACTTTGTTCTATGAGCGGGGTTCCTCTAGAGGGTGTTAACAAACTTTTTGTGGAAACTTCGCTAATTTGTTCCCTTCTTTTGTAGTTTATCTTTATTTTCAAACAGTGGAAGAGATAATGGCACGAAGTGCAAATACTGATGATGTGAAATACTGAGGTTTTGCTGGAGGAGGGGTCCTTTTTTAATAGCATTTATGCATTGAAAACCTTAAGGGTGACTGTTGATCTATTTTTAAGAATATATAATGGTGGCCATCTTGTTAGGACAATAACTCTTTAAAAATTATGTTTTAAAGCTTATGTATTTGATTTATACATAATAAAAAAAAATTCTGCTCTTAGTATAATTCTAAATTGTCTCAGATTTGATATCGAGGCAAAAATATACTCAAATTTGCACCTTTTCACTTTTTCAATCAAACAGTTGTAGGGTAAATATTTTGAAACCAAGCTATTATTTTGTGATACACACTTTATATTGAAGTGTCATCAAATTTGAATACAAAAAAAATAACTTTTCAATTCAGTTCCTTTGAAACCTGATTAGTGTTAAGTTATGTGTCTTTGAAATATTAGCAAAAGTTCATAGCGGAAAGTGTTCATATCATTAACCGGAAGTGCGACTTTTTTAGGTCGGAAGAATGACTTAACTTTGTTAAAGGCAAATAAGAGTTATATAACATTCAAAACAGCCTATTTAATACACTGTCCTGTCCGAGCTTAATGGATCTAAAATTAGAGATTTAAACACTGATGTTAAAATGTCAATAAACGTTCAATAATCATAATATATACCAAAACTGGAAATAACTTTTTACATGATTAAAATCTTTTTCATGAAGAGCTCCTCTTGGCGTTGGATTTTTATCGTACCCATATATGGATTAATTCTCAATGTTTATTTCAACTTCTTTCTGGTTGTTTTGGCAATAATTACGGTGACACTCGATGTCAGCAGCCTGCGGGTGACATTTTCTTGCCCTCGTGTGTACATAAATGTTGTCATACAAGCGTAGGCGAGTGCACAGACCGGCTTAAGCAATACTTCCTCGTTTCATAACAGTGATGACATTTTTATTAACGGATATAAAACAATCTTGATCAAGGAATATTGTGATTACTCAAGAGATTTGACGACATCGTTATTAGCGAACTAACTGAATACAGATTTTGGACGAGATATTCGCTGTCTTCTCTTATGAGTAAACAAGTAACTCTTTGATTTGCCTGTTTGAGCTTTACAATGTTGTGCTTGGATGTTATACTAAGCATTGCGTTAATCCGTATATTAAAAGAGAAGAAGAAGCACGTGATATGGAATCTGGTAGTAGACGAACAAGAAGAAAGAAAACTGGTTTTTGAAATATCTCACTACAATATATTATTTGATATGAATACCCTTGATACAATATGAATACATATTTTAAGATTTTTGTAAAAATTTGATAATTATTTTTTGTTTCAACAAAGGGTTTTCATGACCCTCTAGTTATTTATTTCCTTTCGGCTCAACATAAATCAAGTCTGAAGTTAAGTTTTAACCTCCTTTACTGTAGTTTGTGTGTTCTTCTTCTTCTCGATCATTCACTTTCACCTCGAACGAAGTCAACTGTTGTCGACTGAATTTTGCGTTAGCGTACTGCTTTTAACATACTCATGTTTTTGCCCAACACATGTTTTGCGTTAACACTTTGGTGCTTCCCTTCGCCCAGAGGGCGGCCGCTTTCCGTCTTCAGAAGTATTCTTTTTATTTACACTGTCAGAATCCGACAGTTTTTGGTAGGACATTTCTTTTTGAATTTTGCCCGGATGATAGTCTGAGCAACCACCAGGGGATCTTTCGTGTGCGACTAGTACGGGGCCTACGTTTTTATCGTCAGTCTCCGATAGGACTAGGTACATGATCCTGCCTACCAAGGATAGTGGGACATGCAATTACTGATAACGAAATATGTTTGCACGAGCGGTACGCACCAACCACATTCCGTGATAGCTTTACACATTTTTTACATGAAAATGTGTCCATTGACGGGTTTGAACCCGCAACGTTTTTCCAGCACCGCATCAAGAGATAAAATATCGCTCTAAAGATCGGGTGACTAGAGCACTCGACCATCCTTACACTAGTTTATGTTATTTCTATATGTATTTGTGTTTATGTTCTGATAAGTTCCATTTGGTAAAGATTTGTCAGTCACGGTTTGATTCTAAGAAACGCCGGACTAAACTTGCTAGTTAATAAGATAATATGTTCTCTTTTCACATGTGAAGTACTTTCATAATATGAATTATCTATCAGAAAAGTCTGGCAATCGTTTAACAAATATCAATGTTAAGATGATGAAATGAATGATTGTGATATCAAATAAGTGACGACATCTGTCAAGGTATTGTATTTTTATTTCCACACATGCATCACAGTTAGGAATGTATACAATCTACCAAAATTATATGTAGTCATATTCCTAGTATACAAACCTTATTGTCACCTTTTTTACATATCAACAATTTAGCGTAGCGTAATATGTACATTGCCTTCCTATGAATGCAGGAATGGAAAAGTATCTAATATTTTCATATAGTTTTTACTAAAACTATTGCGTTTTTTAAGGTATATCATGATTATAAAAACAGCAAAACTTACTGTCCTTGTAATGCCCTCCGTGATCATGTCTTCTGGAAGCTTTAGAATATCGAGATGCAGTCTTATTACCAGTGGTATAATTAGCTGGCATTGTACAGATGTTCACACTGGTACGTTATTATATCATGATCAGTTGGTTTAATCCAATAGAAAAACACAGTCACTCATATCCAAGCTTTACGAAAATATTGCACCAGTTTGAAAGAAAGCACTCACTTTACACTGAAAACCATTTCACGGGATAAAAGAACTAATCTTAAAATACAATGAAGTTGTAAACAATGTTATATTAATTTTACGTTCATAGCTAACCTCTAACCTCTAACCTCTATATATGCGGACTACATTATATCAGTTATTCAAGCGTATATAAACACATGAACTGACAATTCAAGAATGTCGCGTATTAGAGTTGTGTACCTTGGAAATATAACAGTGTAATTTTATTTTGACATTGGTTTTATTTTCCGAATTAGTTTATTAGATTATATCTATCTAGCGACAAAAACCATTTATTCCCACAGCTTTCTGACAAATGCTGATCAATAACCATGAATCCAATAATATCTGAATATTGCATTATATCCTAACTTATTGTAGACACAAATATGTTATATGAAAGCTCGTCAGGCGTATGCTCGATCTCAACAACAAAACAAAACAATAAAGTATAAAACAGACTTCTCTTGCACAAGAGATTCCTTCCAGAGATCACTCAAGCGTCACGGGTGTGGTGTATAGCAGACATGACTGTAAAGCACTACTGAGAGAATGTGTGGATCGAAGATCTATTATTTATTCTATATACATATAGACTAGAGCGGAAATACATTCAATTATGTTTAACTTCAATGGACACTTTTTTTGTTTACTTCACATGAGAAATTTGACACAGAAATACAGCAATTGAATATTTATAACTTGGGCGTGTCGTAATTTTGCACATTTTTTTCCCTTTTAAAGATTATATAATTGCGAACATTTTCAAATAACTCAGGCTATAGAAATAAAAAATTCCACACAGGACGTTTTTAACATAAACGAGAATGGTCAGCTTGATATCGTGATCCGAAATATTGAAGCGATGATGGAGTTCCTGTTTCAGTGCTCAAAACAAGTGTTATTAGGTTTTGCTATCTCCTTTTATGATATAATTGATAAACTTATCTGAATTAAACGTATTCTTTTTACCCTGTTTGAGTTTTGCAACGTCACAAAATATTTATTCAACTTCAAAGCACTCATTATTCATATACAAAACATCGTATCCTTTTAACTCATGCCTTGTATTGTTTATATTATGCATTTAGTTGTGTTAAAGCATCAAGGCTAGAAACATCAAACAGCAAATTCAAAATAGAAAAGAATCATGTTTACACTTTGGGAGGTAAGGTAACTTTACTATTTTTAAAATCATTAATATAAGCAGTATCAGGTTTTGGTAGTATGCAAGCTGAATAATTCGTCAGTAGTAAAAATGTTATCAGAATTGCACCGACTCGTAAAAATATGGCATGTTATTTTGGCGTCTTAATCAGACCCCACAAGTTCTGTTTTACTCTGTCTAACTGTGCATTTGTGTCACATGTTTGAATTGGTACGTTTGCAGTTATTCACAACAGTTTTCTTTTCACAAATGTTTTTATTCTTTTTTTACGAGTATTAAAGAGTTTCTTTTTAAAAGCTCTTTATGCTCCACTTCGTCATATATTGAAATATATTTTGTTATCATTTTCTGACATTAATACTTAAGTTATTCCTCTAAAAAAGTTATATACCCATTTTTAGCAACAGTACTTATTTTATATTACGATGTGTACCTTTATTTCCAGTAGATTGTGTACAAATAGGAAGATGTGTTTTCATCGAAACTTATAAGATTTGAAGTTCTTTTTTAAATGTACTTTGTCTACATCACTTTTACGTCTACATTATAAATAACGAACTGGCTTATCTTTTAGATCCTTAATTGTACACTATTTCCATTCAGACTTAATGACAAATACCATGTGCAAAATCACGATATTGTATACACACTTTAATTATCACCGGAAACGAACGTGTTTTAGATTTTAATGTATCATAATGTTGACAATCGATTTAAAGCTCTGCAGTGGGATTTTAACCGTGACTTATATTCCAAAACATAAAGGCGCTCACATTTGATCATCGAAAAATCAATATATGTCCAAAAAGATGAAAAATCATTACATCCCAACACCATGAATCCACAAACATTAGAATGAAATGCTAACATCAAAAGAATCAGACCCTAAACATAAGCCCCAAACAGCACTTTACTACTGGAACTATACAGTATTGTCATTGACGTTTTAGAGACCACAAGTAATGACATCACGATAATCATAGATCCGTGACGTGTACAGTATTATCCAATGAATGGACTGAACAACTATGTATGTATCAACAATAGAGAACTTATAGACTCGGTATTAGGATATCTTAACGCATGATTGCATGTGAAAGGATAAGCTCGAGGCACCAACCGATCAGTAAGCAAAACATTTGTACCTTATTGATAGGAACCTTAACCATGTTAAGCTATTTTAATGGAGATTTATAGGACAACTTAGTAAATGCTGATCAATGGGTTACTGCTCCTTGGAAAATGATCGGAATGTCACGATCAGAGTAAATTGCTGCAATGACTACCGGAAATTGATTAAGATTTAATTTTTTTCATTCTATTGGCGTTTCTTTCATTTTAGTCAGACACGTTATAGTTCCATGCTCTGCAACTCTATTTCTGTACAGCAGAATATTTCATGATTAAATGAGTAAAGTTTCCTTATCGTTTTTCTTATCATTATGTTTATGCTGGATGAGAAGAATAAAAGATCTATATTTTTATGTTACGTACTTGTTTGGCTCGATTTATTGTCTTTCAAGTTTTTAACTTCTCTAAATTTCCTTTTAAAATATTTGAGCTATGCATGTTATACTATAGTCAGTAGTAGAAAGAGTATATTTGATGAATTATATTATAAGTTTATATCAGCTAATGTCACAATAAATTATAAATATCAGAGTAATGCGAGTGACTACAGGTGGCAGGGATAAAATTAAATTAAATCTAATTATAGATACATTTTCGCTATTCTTTTTCATCATGTCATTTATGAAGTTACATTTTGACGAGACGGTGAAATAGTATTACAAAACTAGATTATCAATAACGTGTCAATGGTTTCATTATATTGATATTATCATTTGGAACATTGAGTATGAAAGTTTAAAAAATTTCCAAGGCTTATTGCGACTTTCCAATTGTACTTATAAGATACGACGCCATTTTAAGTTTTTAACAATTTGCCTATCGATATTTTCATTATATGGATATAAGCAATAATACAGAGTGCTATATTTGTTTGTTTGTTTGTTTGTTTGTTTGTTTGTTTGTTTGTGTGTTTGTTAGAATGTCGATAAACTGAGCACATCATAGATATAGTGAATACTGCACGACGGATTTTTTAGTTTGTATTTATTGCTCTATGAGAGTTTTCATATAGCCCAGGTGCTTTCAACAACTCAAACACGGTACTGGCTTTCTAAAGGTCTTTTTAATTCCTGCAAGCAACAAAGTAAACAATGTCATTTTAATAGTAATCAAATATTGATTAGCGCCATTCATTCGTTCCGTTAATACAAGTGTCATTGCATTAATAATATCTACATGTACTCACGCTTTCACTCACTCATTCATGGCTCACTTATTAAGGTAAGAATTGATTAACACATAAACTAAATATATAGTGTAAAATATAATAGCTGTGTACATTACTTCAGCAATTAACTTAGTCGGTTAATTGCTTCGAAAGAAACACCATGGCGTCTAGAACGACCGCCTTAAAACATTTAATTAATCTTTAAAAGTAAGGATAATAAAAAAAGATACAACGCAACAGTATCGAATAAGTCGTTAGGCACTCCACAAACGGTGGAGCCCAAAAATCCCACCGATTGGGGAAACACCTCTGTGCTCGACCGAACCTGGATAAGGGCAAACCGACCTGTCCAACACTGTTGCTAAATAATAGTTAAGTGCAACAGGTAAATAGCTAAGTAAACAGCATGACTTCGTGGAGGTTCCCATCTCTGTCAGTCACTACTATAATCATTCAATAATAACTAAGTAACTATTATATATGGACACACTAGCGACCAATCAGAGACC
>JAUUEB010473593.1:0-11479 GCA_032362205.1 Clione limacina | reverse complement strand
CTTTGGTGATTTTAAAGACTCAAGTTTCACATAATATTATCAACGTAAATTTGCCATGAAGAACCAACCATCACCCGTAGGACATGGATGGCAGCTACAGAATGGACAATGCAAGGCCAGTTCGCTACAGTCGGCCGGCTTTGCCAGAGGCGAGTTTTGCCTGACCACCCGAGACCAATGATGCAGATGTTAGCAGTGACGATGAAGACAGTGAATGTGGGATGTCCACAGATTCAGACAAAGATTAGATAGAGGATGGATATCATTTAAAATGTCATACTGGGTTTTATTCATTTGATTGGTTGTGCATTGGTGATAGACTTCTTTGTCTCAGTGAGAAAGTTTGCAAAAATAAAAGCAGTTTTATACCACACAATCAGCCTTATTGTATGCTTCCCTTGAAGCTGAAGGTGATAATTGTTCTAATTCCGATGTCTGTTTGATAATATGATGTATATATTGTATAAAATTGTATAAAAATGAATGATGTACTATGCTTGTAGTGAGATGTGCAATGAATGTTGTCTATGACAATCTCTTTTTTTAGATAACCGGAAGTGACATTTTGACCTTCTTGTTATCATAAATCTTTAAAAGTATTATTCAGTTCATCAAATAAACTCACTGGCTCTAAAATACCAGATAACTTACGTGAATGTATCTTTTGTTTGAAATATTGTTATTCTATGTTTTGAAATTTGACTGATATTTGATATTTAAGTGACCTATTTCTTTTCAAAATATGTTTTTTACCACAAATATGAATTTGTCACCCCAAAAAAACCCCATAAAAACATGTATTACACTTTAATATTACAAGAAATAAGGAACTGTTGGAATTGTTCTTGGTCCAGTGGCGGCCATCTTGGATTTTGAGCTCTCAAAAGTTATGCCCACCATTTAAAAAAGTATATGGGGGGCCAAAATTAAAGTTTATGCATTAGAGAAGCTAAAACAAATGAGAAATGAACCTATACACCAAACGGTCACGGATCTACAGAAAATGACCCAACTAGTTCAAACTTTGTTCCCTTGTCAAAAGAGGACGAAACCGAACTTTATTTAAGAAATGTTTTAGTCAATCAGTTTATTTTGTGTTGTCTTGTAATCTTAGCTTCAGAATACTGGAAAACGAAAGTCAATCACATCACATTGAATGTACGTAACTCACAGTTTATTTACTTGTTAATTTACTGTTTCTAATGTGGAGCCAAAGGTTTTTGTCCAGTGCGAGATACCAAAGAGGACAAATAGACAAATCCACTATATTGTGTAGACACACAGCTTTTTTAAACTAAAGATAGAGAGTTAAAGCTCAAGATATTTGTTTAAATGTGATCTGAGTCTGTTGTTCCTGAGATATTTGCTGCAAGCAAATATAACAGAATTGTTCATACCATGCAATATGACACAACAATGCATGTATGTTGATATTTTGACTGAAAAGGATCTTAGTTTGACCAACTGGGGATGAAAGACCAGATAGTTTGAGTGTAAAAACAGTGACAGTATGTTGTAGCAATAATACTTACAGCTCATATTTTTGGGCGAGGCCACAAGTTGCACGATGTCTACTGTAGTATCGATTCTCCAAATCAATTTTGGTTTCTCCAATGAGGTCATCAACTCCAATCAGATCCCAATCGTAGACTTGAACAGTGAGTAACGACTCCATAGGGAATGTAGCTTCAAACTCAAAACATCTGCGAACAAAAGATATTTTAAGAACTTTGATCATAGTTACAAGGGGATTTTGACTTGAGAAAAGCTTCCTTTGTGCATTTACCTTATCGTCGATAATATCCCCAATTATCGCACCTACCAATTGTATCGTTATGATAAGACTTACCTGACCGTAACCCCCACAACTTTAGCCTTTAATCTAAACAAACCCATTTGTGTTTGAGTGTGACAATCACTGGACCGTGGCCGACGATAACTCAAAGAACTGGAACATTCGATACCCTTGCACGTAAACCGATACCGTAAGACGCGCTATGAAAGCGATACAGAGATATAACCCAGCAATTATGACGAGACCACAACAATATGTCAACTGTCGTTAAATTTAAGGCTTAAGATAATGGGAGTGGAGGCCAACACAAGGGTCACATAAAACGATAGATTTGATCTAAAGCACCGTACAATTGATGGGTTCTTAAAAAAGTTAAAAGAAGTCAAAGATTAACTGATTGCAAAGGTCTGATCGTCACATGTGACTCATCCAGTGTACACGTTTGATGAGAGGACCTTACATCTTCTTTGAAACTACCAACTATAGAATGTTCTTACTTGCACCAAACTATGAGTAAAACAGTCTCGAATAGGCATACACAGGAGAAATGTGATAACTGAAAGGGACAGGCGCGTAGCCAGGGGGCATTGAGATCCAAAATGCTCTAATTTGCTCAATTTATAACTTTCTCAAAAATGTCGGCCATTGCTTTGATAATATCCAAGGTTGTCCATCCATTTCATAACTCCTACGCGCCTGGAAAGGGAAAGCATGACAAGCAAGTTTAACGTAATTGTTTGGTCACTCGTCTTCACATGAAGTAAACGTTGTTCATAGCCGAGTTTACTTTGTTAAACGTGGAAAAAGCCAACGATAAAACTTTGCCATGAAAGTTTTTTTGCAATTAAGAGGGAATTTCGGCGATCAAATAAGAGGGCAAAGTAAAAAGTGCAGTGGCCTAGAGACAATGTTTTTGCCTCGTATGTGAGATATCCGAGGTTCAGACCCAACCAGTTAACAGATGGTACATCTTTGCTGTCATTCTATTTGTGCTTTGAGTAAACTGTTAAAATTTGAGAAACCGTAGTCTTATAATCTTTGGTTTCCCAGAATAAAAAAAATATGCATATCAATATGTCAGACTTCTACTACTCAATAGACAAAACAAAATATAACTTTTTTTTTACTGTCCGGTCATGTGACAAACAGTTCAGCTTGACGAAGACGACTGGATGGTTGTCGAAAGCTCCTGATGGTAAATGTTCTAAATTTACTACTATTTAAAATAAAACTTCATTTTAAATCGGATTGCGCGACTGTTTTGGGCATATAAGAAGAGTCAAAGGATTTAATAATTCAAAATAAAATTATCTTGAAACTTTATTTTTATTTATATTCCTAGTTAATAACTCGGCATATTTCATTTTTCAAATCAATCAGTTCATTAAAAAAAGAAAATTCTGCTAGATGTTCACCACTCAAAAAAGGATCAGACAATATACACGAGTATGGTATGAAAGTAAATCAGAAACAAAAGAAATACAAACAATAGGACACAAAGGGGCATTAGAAGACTGCAAAGACATGGAGATGAAAGTCTTAGAAATAGGGATAACATTCTTGAATTCACTATGCTTAAGTTTGCAGTCATATAAGAATATTAGAAATCTAATACAACAAAAAATAGTATACAGCCGAATAGTATTAAATCACTAATATGCAAGAATTAATTATTACTGAAACCATTTCTTTGAAAATAAATCATTGTTGCAATTTGATTTACTGTTTCTAAGGTATTGAGAAATGCAAAAAGCACTGATGAAATTCATAATTCATACACATTATATGGTACTTAATACATCTTCCTAAGGGCGACCTCCCAGTGCGATCATATTAAGAAGATTAACCGTTCATAGATTAGATCATGTTTAGAAAGGATATGACACAACCAAAACACGTGCAAAGAATAAAAAAGTTGACACAACCATTTAAGTCGCTCCGTGTTTTAGAAAACAATGTTTGTAAACCATGACGTCTTCACACAATAATAAAAACCTAGGAGGAAAAATGTGTGGTATTTTTCAAAGGTCTGTCCTAGAGCGTCATAAATTACGAAAACCTTTGTGTGCCTTTGGAAATCCAATACGTTCCATTGTTAAGTTGTCTATCGGGATGGAAGGCTGGTGGTTGGCAATGTCGAAACGGGTAATTTTCAACTGCGTATTGGGGGAATTTACGCGGGTTGCCTTTTGTCAAAGTCTCCCTGCCAAAACTATAAGGGGGAGAAAAAAGAATAAACAACCAGTGGAGGAAGAAAGGATTAGACTGAAATAAAAGCCACATCTCACGTTGGAAGGCGAGAAGATGGAGTAACTCGATAGGCAGCTTGGAACAGAGAAAAGAACTAGGATTTGACTAACCCCAGCCTTTGTAATCACGTGAGGTACACAGAGAAAAGCTGAGGGAAAGATGGCGATAAATTAGCAAGTTGTTGGAAATAATATAACATTGTTTGATATTTTCCATAGACAGGGCAGTGAACCGAACCAGGTCAAATTCTCGTAAAATTGTTGGATCTAGGAAAGTCACAGGTACTTTTACTTAGCAAGTTTATTCCTGCATGTCCTGAAATGGTTCCAACTCAGAAGCAGTGCTATGATACACGACGTTTGTAAGCTGATACAAATGTTTTTAACGAAACCATGTCAAGCTATCAAATTCAATATTCATACATTTGAAACAAGAGGAATTTGGGTATGCACGACCAAATCCTGACATTGCTGTCAAATTCGATATTTCCCATAAAAACCTGGTCATTCATACATTAGAAACAAGAGAAATGGATAATACCGTACGGCAGTTATACCCCATGACGTCATCCAACAGCCGTTATACGTAATACATCTATGCTCTTGAATAATCAATACCTTTTATTGTCGCGATCGACACAATCAATAATGAATGACATAACATGATATTGTGTTATCAAATCTGATCAGCATTACATGCCCACATTTACAATCTGGAACCAGCAACCATGAAGTTACCACGTAAATCTGGTTTTCCGGATCAACAAAAGACGGACATGCATGGACATGCATGGTATGGATAGTGCACATTTCTTTCATATCCATTTGATGCAGTTTTCTATATTGCCGAGTACAGATGCTGAGCGCCACAAAGTGTCTTATTGACAGTTTAATGAATAATTGTTAAAGCATCGGTACAATGATTTTAAATAATATTCGCACATTCGACACTCAGTCCACTTATTTGTGTGTGTGTGTGTGTGTGTATGTGTGTGTGTATATATATATATGTGTGTGTGAGTGTGTGTGTGAGTGTGTGAGTGTGTGTGTGTGTGTGTGTGTGTGTGTGTCTGTCTGTCTGTCTGTCTGTCTGTCTGTATGTCTATCTGTCTGTCTGTCTGTCTGTGTGTCTGTCTGTCTGTCTGTCTGTCTTTCTGTCTGTCTGTCTGTCTGTCTGTCTGTCTGTCTGTCTGTCTGTCTGTCTGTCTGTCTGTCTGTCTGTCTGTCTGTCGGTCTGTCTGTCTGTCTGTCTGTCAGTCTGTCTGTCTGTCTTTATAAAAAGTATCCCGGTGATTCAATCTTGTATTCGGTAACTGCATTAATTTACTTGACTTTAACTTTCGATCATATCATCACATTAAGGACACATGTATCATATACTACTTTAATAAAGTGGGCTGTTACAGATACCAACGTTATTCTAGTTTAAATCCCCTACAAAAATATTACTGAAACGCTACCAATAAATTGATTTTTTAAAATCTTTAACCGTCATAGAAGTGAAAATAATCTTAATCACTTGTCGATGACTTCATTAAGAGTGAACTTTGGTGTGTCTGTCTGTGCAAAAGACAAATTTGTCATTTCGAAAGATTAAAACCCACATACAAAGTAATGAACTATCTTTTCTGAGTTCTAACGTCACGATCTTGTTTCAAAATTCAGAAGAATCGTGCCGTTTATCACGTATATCAAAATGATTAATTCTATCATTGAATCCTTAACATAGACGTTTTGTTCATAATTAATTAATTTCCATCTTTTAACTGTTAACTAAGTACAGCTATTATATCATTGTTCGGTTAAGTTTGCACCGAAGTTATCGTTTAATAAACTTCGCTTTTCACTGTTGAATGTTGGCTATTGACTGTTCACTGTTCACTGTTCACTGTTCACTGTTCACTGTTCACTGTTCACTGTTCACTAATATATCTTATACTGATAAATATAACAAATTAAAGGCCACTTTTCGTGACGAAATGTGACAGTTAATCAAATAACTTGTGACCAAAATGGTGAATTAGTTTTTGTCTCTTATACCACATTGTCAATATGTTAGAAAGGAGCTTAAACATTTCAGATAATTTATCTTAATTTACCCCTTCCTTCAGGACAAAGATGTGAAATAATAACTGCTCAGATATTTTTGGAAACAAAAGAAAAACTTCAAAGAGAAAACAATTGACTAATCAAAAGGTCTAGAACGTGATGAGTGAGTGAACAAAGAAATAAGTAAGCTCGAAAGAAAACAATTTATCATATCAATGTGATCATAAAGACACTTTTAATAAAGACGCGTTTCAACTTTTTGTTAAGTGTTGTTCGGATGAAATTTAGAATGATTTATAACATAACACGTTGTAGTCAATTTGTGAAGAAATTTGGTATATTTTTAATCTTAAAAACTTGAAAAGACATAAATTTGTCCGTTTATTTGTTAACACATTCAATCAATCATACAGTATAGGAGGATACAACCATATGTTTAACTGCTACTGATATTTCGAAACACAATCTATTTAAAAAAACAAATTGTAAAAAAGTTAAAACATTTCCATATACAAATATGTTAACAAAGTCAACTTATTGAGAGAAACATGGTTATTTGTTTTATTACTTATATTCTTTACTTCAGAATTACGGTGTGGCGAATGTACTTAGTTATAGCTTTTGTCATATTTTGTCATTATCATTTGATTCATTTTATTGCAAAAATGTATTCTTGTGATTAGAATGTGGTTGCTGAATTGACATGATAAAACACAAAAGCACTAGCTGCTGTGAGGGATATAAACACAGTATATGAGTTGCAATATCTTTTCTTGATCATAATAAAATAAAAAGATACAATTGATTCCTCCTAATGAGTTTTACTTTATAATCACATTATCAATGTGTTCTGTGTCAGTACAGTACGTAGTACGTAGCTACATTTTGATGTTACGGTGCCCAATAGCTTATTGTTATCGTCAGTCGATGTCATTTTTACTGCAGCTTTTGATTTTCGGAATGATATCTGTTTCAACTATACTTTTACAGTGCTTAAAGATCAGTAATGATAACAGTTTCGAATAATTCAAATGAATTTGCATAACTGCATAAAATAAAAGGAATGTAGATTGTTAGAAAAAAACTAGTGAAGTACACGGCCTTGCCCAGGAAAGTAAATGTATAATGACTTTGTAGTGCTTTCACCAAAAGAACGAAACAAAATACAAATTGACTAGGTCTCTGTAGAAAGTTTGTAATCAGTCTTTAGAATGAACAAATTGCCTAAGTTTCATTAGAAAAGGAAGGTTTTACTAAAAGAAGAAAAGAAAACGTAAACAAGTTCTAAACCACTCTCTAGAATTTAAGTTTTGCGAACTACTTCTTCTGTTTACTGCGACTTGGTAGGACGTAAGATTTGTTCTACACCTTGGATCTCAAACGGGGGGGGGGGGTCCCCATGCCCCCTGGCTACGCGCCTGTCGTACATGCTAAACAGGCTTTGTGAATTTTCATATTACGTAGACCTACGGAAGTTGAACGATGCAATCAAATATAATGAGGACCAGAGCGTGGATAGCGGAAGTGGGACACCAACCAGCCACTAGTCTGCGATTATAAAGGAAGACAATGTTTTGAACGCTTCATTTGTGTACGTCTTGAGCGCTACGCTAGATACCAGCTTCTAACTACCATTAATCAGGTTAATTATTCAAACGTTTTAATCAACAATGAAGCATCAATTAAACATCTACTCTAATTCCCATTTTTTTTTTACTAAAATATGCAGAACTTGTAACAAATAGAACGTTAACAGTGCCTGCAGGTGGCGCCAGTGTCGGTCCCCAATTCTATACTGGTTCAGCTGCCGTATAGACAATCAGATCGCACTTGGCAATAATAAATCCATAAAAGCAAAGCTCATTGATAAAACTAAATCTGTGAACGCCTATCTATTAGATGGGCTGTGTGAAGTAGCGTGCCGGTCTATACCTTGCGACTAACCGTACGTGATTTACTTTCTGAGTTATTCATGAAGATAATATCAAATTGATATAGTTATATTACAATGAAAAAAATTCTCATTTCTTCTTGTACAACAGTTAAATTAAAAAAGAACTAACTAAGATTACTTTAATTGTTCCAACAGTCGTAAAACACGATGTAGCACAATACTAATTCCTTCTTTGTCATAAACCCCATGGTGAGCGTTAGTATGTGCCCCTAATTGTAGCTTTATTGGCTGGTATGAATGAATGGTTGCTTTTTGCTTGTGTTTTTAAAAGAGATAGGGTTGGGTAATTATTATTCGGAATAGTTCCGCACAAAAATATTGTTAATTCTTTCAATTTGATTCAATTAAATAAAACAGAATATTTAATGAGGCTTGTGGGAAATTATGTTAAAATATATTGATTAAAATCAGTAACTCTTCTAGGCATCGTTATCATTAGAATATATACATTGTTTAAAAATCATAACGATTGAAAGCCTATTTCTATGAAACGATTGAATAATATCATTATTTTTTAGGTATAATAACAACAAACAGTGTATGCAATTACGTGTAATGGTATCAAGTGACAAAGAACATTGCTCTTTTTCTAGATCTGGTTTTGATTATTCTTTGAGGTACATTTTTACAAATTGAGTAAAGGGGAAGTGTCACAATTTCTATACTATTCTTGTCAGATTGAAATCAGATATCATTCAGTGATATGGCTTTATGTCTGCATAGTTTCAATGTACGTGTCATTAAAGTATACAGCAAACATTGGTTGTTTTAAATAAAGATAAAACCACATTGGTGGCTCAAAGGCCAATGCGTCTGCATCGGATGCGGAATTTTCGGTGTTTGAATCTCGACATAAGATTTTTTTATTATTGAAGATTAGTAGACCTCTGTCAAAACATGGCAGAAAAATAAACTATTCGACCAATAAAATAATCCAGATTAGGACGAATGTAACGTATTTACATCAAAAAGATGTATATATAAATCGGACATAATTTATTTGAAATGAAGTTTGCGTTTTTAATATGTATGATAAGTTTCAAATCAATTATAAAACGATGTTTTGTTCCATTTAGATATTCCATTTTTTTAGTAAACTGCCAATGACAAAGTAGACAAAATAAGTTCGATTCTTGATGTAGGCCTAAGACGAACACGTTTGAATAACAGAACACAAGCGCCCTACGAGCAGACCACAAGAACAAAGAGGTGAGAGAAATATGCATATTCAGCTATTTGACATGACTTAATAGATCAGATTTTAAGATTTGAGTATACTGTCTCTTCTCTATTAAGCCAATGCAAGTGTTTGTATCAATCATCTTCCCTCTTAACCCGACTAGACTACTTTTTTCGTATGAATGTAAGTAATGATTTCCAAATTCTACCGATGAAAAAGACCATCATAATCTGAGCTCTACTTACTTGCCAAATACTGGATTAAGTTGTTTAGATATGTAGTTATCTTTGTCGTTCTGTACCTTAGAGCCAAGCCTTATGACCAAGTAGGGATCAGCTTTACCGTTGATGTCAGCTGGGTGAAGGTCATTAGCCTAGAAGTGAGAAGAAATACAAAAGACAGATTATGAACTATTTATGTGCGTATTAGTGTGTATAAAGCAACAGTTGTGTTCAAATATTAAGATATAACATGTAACCAATTATGAGAACTTTGAAGAAATGAAAAAAAATTCCCTTGGCAGCACACGAAATATGAGTCATTATTATTTCTTAAGGTCTACCATATAACACAAAAGATGTATGAGACATTGTTAGAATGTCTTTAAAAGGGTGTTAAGGTCAGACGTCTAGATCAGAGCTTTATTGTCTCCTTAATGACGGGGACATTCTCCTTTATTTCGTCGTACACGTCTTTTACCTTGAACGTTTTGGCTTCAAGATGGTCGTTTGCACTTTGACATTCCTAAGTTTACAATAAAAAAATAAAATGGTGTATTGCGCGTTAAGACAAATACAAAAATCATTCTGGTAACTGTGTGTTTGCTGATTGATCTTTGAGTATTAATAACAATTATATCATCAGATTGATTGACCCAAAAGCGTTTACTTTGACATAATCCTTATGCATTTATATGGAGCAATTAAGCGAAATATCACAGATTATAATATCGAAGTATATTGTTCGAAGTATATTGCATAACCATATTTTTGGACGTTTTGATGTTTAAGTTTTGTCAAGTATTACCTTCTGTTGCGATGTACGCAAAACACTTAAAATCAACCAAATTACCAACCAACCAATCAACAAAACAACCAATCCACCAACTAATTTACCGATCAATAAACCCTTGCACCGACCAACCAACCAACCAATCAACCAACCGATCAACTAATCAACCAACCAATAAACAAATCAATCAATACATCGCCAAACCAACCAATCATCCAATCAACCAATCAACATATTACAGTTTACCTCAGAAAAATCTCATGAACGTATTTCATCTGTATCACATGAAATGAAAACATCAATATTTATGTTCTTCTAATTCAAATAGTATGATATTGTGCAGCAGATAGACCGCATAAACAAGTTCATATACATATTAAAATTTCAAATCTTTTGACAAAAGGTAAATTATCACTGATTTACTGGTCATATGTTGAACAATTCAAATCATATTTGTCAAAATGTAATTGAATTGAACAATTGTAAACTTTTTCTTCTGCTTTATTCAAACTTTCCATTAGACTATAACTACAGAAAGGTTTTGCTAACCCCAAACATTGAAATGATCCAAAAAGGGTAATAGATTGAAAAAAGTAAGTAAACTTGACAATTTATTTAAAATGATTACGAAGTGTTACAGAATACAATCTTTATTTCATATATTATAAATCTCTGTCCACTTGTCGAACAAAAATCAAACACTGCCATACATGACACGCTAAAGTTTGATTTTTGACGATCATCGTTTGAAAATCAGTGAATTCTGTGTTTATTTATCTAGCACAAAAATGTTGGTAATTGAATATCAAAATTGAATCTGCCAAGCGACGAGTGCATTATGTGTGAACTATTTCCAGGATGCGGTTTTACCATATCGTTGATAAATATTTCCTTATGATAACTTCTCTCTTTTCAGAATTGTACGTTATCAAAGTGATGAACATCAGTGTGCTCTGTTTCTCGTGTAAACGTGAGAGCGACGATGGAGTAGGGGAAATAACTTCACAATAAAAACAGTTTGTAAGTTATATCCCTTTACATTACCGTGTTCTAGTCCGGCACCCAGACCCCAAATCCTTCACCCCCCCAGTCGCATTTCTTGCCTATATAATATTGTTGTATGGGTCCCTGAGGGTCCGGTTTGAGTAGTTCCTCAAAAAAAAATTGGTTTGCAGGGGGGGTAATAGCCCAATTTCTAGGGCAACCCCCTATTTTCGAGCATTTGACCCTTTTATGCCAAA
>JAUUEB010473571.1:0-11481 GCA_032362205.1 Clione limacina | reverse complement strand
CTAATAAAGGAAAAATAGCTTAATCTATTAACGAAGGAATATTTACTGTATAGGGTAAAATCTGCAAGATATGCAGTGCCAAATCATTTTTTGTTAACCGCTTCATACTTCATAGATGTTTGGTTCCACTATGTCCAGTTTTGTCCCATGGGACAGATAAGAGATTACAGCATGCTTGAGCTGTCAAGTAGGCGATTAATTGCTCACAGGCGGTCACTCCAAGCTCAAACGAAGTGTGCCTCTCTGACGTCAAATTCGGCGGCGTGTGAATAGTCTAAGATAGAAGCTGACCGTGGTTCGAGTATGTGAATTTCTTCTCCAAGGACAAACACAGTTATTACTAAGCCACAAGATGTTGCAGTTTGACGTACATGCATTATGAGTCCTTTATATGCTTAAGATGACAAATTATTTCTCATGCATTTAAACCTCTGAACGCCAGATTTGTTTATGCTTATATATGGTTTACAGACACAAAATGGAAACCTAGACAGTTGTTTATAGCTTGTTAAATAATATTAAGATTTCGTTCAACACAACTATACTTATTGTCTAGACATTGTACTTTGGTGAATGTCAAGACAAAAATAATCATTTGTCTCCGATTTGTTTTTCTAACCATCATTATTTTTTTCTAAGTAGTATACCCCTATAATCATATTTGACATTAGTATACAGACAAACTGTGCATTACATTTCGATCGATTTAACAAGCACCATCTGTATATATTATTTTTACATGGAGCTGAGTGAAAAGGGCATACGTCGTCTTGCGGTCAGATAAATAATAAGGAAACAAATCCATTATGCAAGCTCGTTAATAACCTTAGAATAATTCAATTATAAAAGACAATGCCTTGTTGTCATACAAAGCTGTTTGTTCACCATTTAACGACAAAATGACCATAAAATATAACACTGAATGATATAGTTTACATTATGCCTTCGTTCTAGGCCAGTGCAAAAGAAAGCAAATTTAGTTATTGGTGCAATGTTATAACATATTTAACGTGTGTACAACAATTGTGATGGTGATATAAGAGAGCTGCTATCAGATAAATGAATATGGATCAACTATCTGTAAATATTGATCCGTTCCTCTTTAAACCATTAAACAACTTGTGTGTATTTTAATGAACTGTGTAAGTTAATGAGGATACACTATGTTTAATATATAATGGGAAAATATACATGTATACTGTTATCTGACAAAGAAAAATATTTGCTTCTACTAATGAGCGATAGTTCCAATTTCTCTGGCATTTTAGTGTGTTTGCTTAATGATTTCTTCCTCCAAAAAGAGTAGAACGGCCGACTACGTCTGTAAAAGTGGTGGTCTTCATTATAGTCTATGGCCATTAGTCACAACAATTCCCTGAAATAATCCGTTTTTTACTTGAGTGATACCTTATGAACAATTACTAGTTCACATACCAACACAAGTATAAGAACGCTTTGTCATACCTCATTGGGTCATAGTTTGTACGTATGTACGAAATGATCTGTCCCTAGAGCTGAGTCAATATGCTTGGTGAAAGGATGTTTGTAATTGAACAAAAACTGGTAGAACTAATTGGGGATTTGATGACAAATGAGTGCAGATACACCAAAATGGAGTAATGGGTTGACGGTCGATGGGTTGCTATAGGCATACAATCTGAGTTTAATGAGTTCTAAAAGTGTTGTAATGAGATAAAGTTAATGTTTTATCTAAATAGAGGATAATCACGAGGCTTAGGGCGAAGTAGAAAGGGGGAGATATCTAAAAATACTTCTTTTAAGTACGTCAATGATGAATGTGAATATAATGCTGTAATATTTGTACCATCCAAATAATGCCACAAGTTATACTAACTGACAGTTTACCTCATTTATGGTAATAATGGAATGTATTTTCAACTTGTTTCACTCATATTCCCAACTTGGTGTCTCTGAAAAGGAAAAATTCAAGCTTATACGATTCTGTTATCAATGTGAATAATGATAGAATAGACGGGCTTCTAAGAATTAAGTCTGAAAATAATCGGGACTATTTAAAAACGCTTGCACTATATTTTAATATCGAGATGTATTTTCTGAACATAAAAAAGTACGATAGTCAGTTGGATATCTTGTTTACACATTTTGAGAGTGGTAGAATTGGGACTAAATGTATCTTTCTAGAATTTTAGATTGAACTAAACACTTCAGATTAGTTAGTGGGCTCTTTCATAACTATTGTCATCGATCTTCTTTCGCAATAAGAAAAAACAACAACATATTGTTATCACCAAGTGGCTGGTACCGCTCAATTTTAGTGTCGGTATTGTTATGTTTTAGGCCGTAGTAAAAGCGTCCACCCAGGTACTGCATAGTCTGGTATTTGATTCCTTGTCAAGAGACTTTGAAGTTGGTAATCTGACAGTGGGTTATTCAACTATGCAATTATGTATGCGTGGTAAACATTGCAGTCCTGGTGTCAGTATATGATCACATAACATAAAACCGATTGATGCGTACATTTTTCATCATTTTTTTTCTATTCGTGGATGAATGACTGAAGCAGATGTGTCATAATTGTCACATTTTATCTGTTCAACACCTGTGTTATCCTGCTTATCTAGGTGATCGCAGACTTTTTTTAAAAATAAAAATGAACCATTGTTTCTAAACTACATACTCATTTACCTAAGATGATATACTTACGTTATTTTGTTAAAATAATGCCGTCAATTAAGTTTATGAGAAGGGGGACACATGTTCAACACGTCTATTCATGCGTTTTAATGAAGTTATTCATCAACACAACCTCATAGGTGACTACAAAATATAATATAGTTTTGTTGATTAAAAAAAAAATCAGAACACTATAAATAAACAAGTCAACTAGATTATGTCGTAATTAAAAAACGCGATAAGGATGGTAATTTTAAATTGTCAAAAACTATAATCTACTTCAGTTGAGATGTAGGGCTGTTTGGATATACATAAAGTACGGGGTAGTCTTTCTTAAGCCTATGATTTATTTTTGTTTTCCCACTTCATTCTTTTAGTACATAATCTTCAGTATATCACGAATATGATGGGAGCAGCATTCTCCAATGGGTTGTACATATGTTAAAGTGCCGGACACAGCCCTGTGATGGCTTTCTGCTGAAGATTAATGTAATTTTAAAACCATTTACACATCGATGCCCTGTGTCAGTTGACTTTGTTCTCTCTTTTTCAAACCTCTATGTACTTGACGTCCTAGTTCTTATTCGATGTATTCATCAGTCCGAAATTAGTAACAAGGCAATTGTGTTGTCATTAAATCGATGGTTTTAAAGAAAATAAACTTTTAATTGAAATACTGGAATCCCATGAACGTATTTGGACAGTAAGTAATTTCTGAATGCTGTTGACGTTTTATCTCACTACTCACAGTTTCGAAAATAACATCATACACAAAAGCCAACACGAAATGTTTGGGTATTTCATTAGATTATGTTCACGATTACCTATTTTACAGGGATTGTTGGGAGTTTTGGTTTATCCTATAATATGCAATAACATATAAACGTTTAACTTATGAGTGGTGTGTAAGAGGATGTTTCAGTGAATTGGCATGCAAATAAGCTGTAGTTATCATGTCAATATCTTAGAAATTAAATCGGTTGCCCGTTTTGATAAGTTAGCAAGTAGATGTCAGTATTTAAGTACATTTGTTACCACACAACTCTAAGTATACTCACTATCCCCGTTTTTTTTATTTCACAGTTTTATCTTTCCTGGATTGAGTGTTGCGGTCCGAGCTGTCGACGTATTAGTCGCAATTACGACAAGGAAATGACGTATTTGAAGTGTGACGTCAGACTTTCATCATGAGGCTCTTAACGGCGTTCTTTACAACCATGGTCATTGTACATACATGGGACATCACGAAAGGTAGGACTTACTTGTTTGTAATTCGTTTGTGCCTGTCTGATATTCCCTTTTATCCACTTTGAAACATACCATTTTTCTTTTTATATTACAACTATTAGTATTATTGAATTGGTTTCAACCTCTCGATGCAAACATGTTTCAGTATTACTTAAAACGTTAATTGATTTGGGTGTCGATGTACTGACACTAAACTGCCCAGTCTTAGCAGACATCTCTCAATAATAGGCACAGTGCAAGACAGTTGCTAAATTGACTAATACAAAAGCAATATGTATCAGATAATATGTAACAAAGTCAGTACTAGAGCAGTTGGATAAAAATGGGTCTCGAGGAGTGCAGTGTAGCCAACAATATTCGCTACTGAAGTAGTTTTTGAGTACTTTCAAAAGGGAACGCGCTATATAAATTCAATTATAATTAGTATTATTAAAAGTCTGCCGCAACATATTATACTTCTTCAATTATATGACGATGTTTTCACACATATAACTGTGTTTATATTTCTTCAACTCACTGATTTTAACGCTATCACTCTTTATTTCATATGAAATTAGTCTCCTAATGATCAAAGGAGAAAATAAAGGGTTCAAACATCCACCGTAAACTTAATTCACTTCTTCGATTCATTACAGGGTGTTTAAAAAAAACTGTGTTTTCATTTCTGTCCACACAGCAATATTTAATACAGTATTGAATGGTATGAGTGTTCAAAAATTCTGCAATAAGTCTATAACAATTAGCATGCCTCGGTTAACGCCAGATCAGAAAACAGAATCAAGCTATTATATTAGGTTTAACGATTCCTGGGGAAATAATGAGTTCATCTTTGGCCTTCATCTTGTTCGTTTAATAATCTGAAACTACCATTCAACTATGTGTAACCAGACCACAACATAACATGTGAATTACTCACTCAAGCTGAAGGAAATAGAAGAGGATGGCTTCCATGAATTATGACTCAATTGATGATGCTTGTAAGTTGTTAAGGGATGTAGTGCAATCTTCATTGGAAATGAACGCCTTCCATTATACAAAAGCAGCAGGACTTTAGTCTGAACTTTTCCTAAAAAAGTAGTTGAAGGTGTGTACCATGTGTAGGTTCATAACTGTGCGCGGTTTCAAACCTTGCGCCCATTTTTTAAAGGGGGATGAATAGAAATGACAAGACTTCGATAAGAGTGTGAGTACTTTAAACATTTTAACCAATGAACAAATCCATATACAACTCCAGACGCTTTATGCGCATACTGGACAGCCCTGCCTAACATTCAATTTCATGTTGGACTTGAGTGTTGCTCCTCGTTTCAGAGAAATATTGAACGTTCTCAAAATGTTTATCTTTGGTATTTAATTTGTGTTTCAGTTGGTTATTTGTGCTATAAAGCTTTTGTCTTCTCAATCTATGTTCCGTAGGCATTGACATACACACTGAAAATATGACACGAACGCTGTACTGGTCGATTAAATCGCAGTCAGTGAGCGGGTCTACTAACACAATGTAGTAATTACACCTTAGAATGTGTTAATATCCAAAGAAAGCACACATTACACATTAGACACACGCCCCATTTTGGATTGCGAGAAGTTTTTCCACATTAGATGTTTAGAAATTCCTTATTTTGTCTTCTTATCGTAATAATTTCCTTCCAGTAAGAACAAATTATCGGTGCAAAGTGCTGCATTTTTTTGGGCAGACATTTTAAAAATAATGTGAAAATGTTTCAAATCTAGAGAATTGTAGAAAATTCTTGCGAAGGACGCATTGTTTTACGAAATTAAAATTCCCTTCAATTTCTTTCTGGATGCAAACTTTCTTTCCGTGAAGGACATTTCTTTCCAGGTTGAAATGCGATGGACATTCAGTAGCCACATATAGCTCGTAATCCAGTTTTTGATGTTTCTGTAATGTCTTTTGTTGTTATATCGATTTTGTCCGACCGAGTATCATATTTACATGGATAGTGATTGTGCCCATTCCCACCCATATTGTCCATTATTTAAAATGTGCAATTATGAACAGTTTAACAAATGAAAACTAATTCTGAGATTAAGTCTGTGTGAAACGTTAAAAAGATCTGTTTTCAAACACAATGCTCAGTTTTCTCGCTACTTCTTTGCGTAGAGTAGTGTCTGTCTTGAGTAAACACAGAGTAGAGTGGTGACCTGAGTATCCTCGAGTAGAGTAGTCAAGAATTAACGGATAATAATACTGCCGCTACTCTGGCGCGAGTAATTTCTATCAGTGCCTGGGTGGCATCGCCGCCGGTATGACGTTTCATGTGTCGTCAGACGATAAGCAAAAGTCAAAATTTGTTTATTTTTAAGGAACATAAAGAAGATATAATTTTGTTTGAACACTTGGTATGAACGGATTCACTTATGATAAATTAGTTAACCACATTGGAATGTGTTTACGTATCAGTGTGATTTATGAATGTATTTGTCAGTCTTCAACATTGACATCGATGTATATCTGTTTTACCCTTATATATTTGAAAATACAAATCAGTTCGTACGAATACACTTATTTATTGCTGACCAGGTTTCATTTGCAAGTTTCCAAACGAAGGTTGTGATGGTGATGGAGAATGTTGTAGTGGGAATTGCGATGAAGCACATCCAGGTACTAACGCCAGATGTACTAAACTAGGGTAAGATTAGCAGAGTTGGTTTGTGTTTGTTTTATATAAGGATTTCATGTAAATTTAGACACAGTATTTAACAGCAGCAACCTAGACATACCACAAAAATGTGTCTTTCTAGCAGTAAAAGAGTATTTAACTTTCTGAAGTGAATGTCGTTTTTCACGATAGGTTTTTAAACAACAACTCACTTAAAATTGACTTCATTAGTGCTAACGGCCGACTTACGAAAACAAATTAACAATCAAATATGGATCTTAGATAAAAAGCTTCAAACTAAATGCCTCAATTAAGCATGTTAAATAAAAGTAAAGGCGTTTTTAAAAAAGGGGGACACATTTGATATATGTCAAATCAATGGTTGAACAAATTGAAAATGAGTTAAAAATAATGAAGGGAGGAGCATTTCACCCATTCCCATCGCTACCTACCTGTAAATGCAATATGGTCAATTTATATGGTCATGTTTTAGAATTAGCAATGCGAGTAAATCATCGTTAACACGTTGTACATTATTGTTGGACATGAGTTGTATGCATTATAGTTCTATTTCGTGAGACTTTATTATGTATCAAGCTACTTAAATAACAACTAACACAATATATTGTTACAATTGTTATTATAAGAACATTCCCTCTGGTGAATGAGCCAAGGCCAATTACCTTTTACCATGAATGACAATGACACGACAAACGCTTGTTATTAAGCCACAAATTCGTAGATTTCCCGTGGGATCACTGCTTATAGTAGCAGACACATGTCTCACACAGTAATTGTATTTGTTGACACAAATAATTCGAATATTTGACCTATGGACTATCTCCCATGAAAATCTTAGTTATTAAAACAAAAAAGCTAATGTTCGACTTGTGGACTGTATTTTTCTTTTTTTTGTCGTTGTTGTTGATGACACGTTTATTCGAATATTGTGATCACCTCACAATCAATAGTCTGAAGTACCACAGTTTCGAGGTTTCTTAATTTCAATCCTGTTGCACTTTAAACACACACAAGAATAGAGGACACACACGAGTACTATCTTATTACTTTATTATCAAAGTAAAATGTTGCAAAATAAGCTTGCGACCCAATAACGTTTCATAAACGAAAACTCTTTTTCTATTACAAAATTATCTTTATTATTGTGGCTATAGGTGATTTATTCTTTAACTTGTATTTTAGGATACACAAGCCCTGCCTGTACACATACCAATGTGAAGACAGATTACAATGTGGTAATAAGAACACGTGTTGTGCCAATTACTGGGATGTGTGCAGAACTAAGGCGGATTGTTGTGACCCAGATCACCAGTGTTTTGAGGTCAGATTATAATAATTCATAAAATTACTCCGACCAAAACGTATAATTCATTTTTATCTAGAAAAAATTAACAAACGATAATGATTTAATTGGCGGTGGTTAAGGTGGAAACAAATATGTTTCACCCTACTACTATTTATTGTTGGTACATTGTAATACATTTTTGTGGGGGGGATTGATTAAAACATCGAAATCACTTGACAATTCCATCATACACTGCTGCGTCATGAATTTGTGTGTGACCTTGTGGTTGTTGTATATTCCCAGTTCTCGTAATACACATTACTTGGTAGAATCACGGTGGATGCTTTGCCATTTGATTTATGTAAGAAAGAGTTAAAGGAAGGTCAAATGTTATCACCGACATGAGAATCAATAAACAATTCCACTGTAATGATAAATGGGAGATGACCTCTATCTTACTTAGCACTCGTGTCTGGTAACATAATATATAGTTTGTTGAAGTATATTTGAGGAATACAAAATGCAAGTTTATGTAAGAAAGGGTTGACCATAAGGGTTAGCTTCGTGGACTAATGGATGGTCAATGATAAGTATTGAGGAGGAGCAATGAGCATTTTATGGTTGAAAGATTCAAAAATGTATGTGTGAATGTTCATGTTGATGGATGGATTATTGAATCGATAGAAAGATCAAAAGATGAACACATAAATGTATTGAAAGATCAGAGTATGTATGGGTTGTAGTATGGACAGTTGACTGGCTAAAAAGATGGACAGATATATTGGTAGATAAATGGAAGTATGAATTGGTATGCATCTGTTTATTAAATTTAGAGAAAAGTAAGGGAATAACAAGTAGCTACATTATATTTTTTAAACTACCATTTGAGCTTTTAGGTCTTTCCGTCTCTTCGCTGTTAGCGGGTCTCTTATTAGTCATCGAAAATGTGTGTGCAAACGAACTCATATCTTATCTTGTTTTCTGAACAACTGAGTATCATTATGTTTATCAGGATACTCATACACATGTTTACAACTTTGCTTCATCGATAATTCAATTATCAGACGTTTGGAATAGTAATGCCATTGTACGTGTCTACAGGGAAACTGTAAGTGACAATCGATTTTTCTCAAATATATTATGTTTACAAACTTCTCATTATGAGACATGCAGTTCATAGTAGGGCGAATTTGTTATATTTGTCGTTTTTCAAAACAAATTGTTGTAACATTATGTTTAGCGTGCTTACATGTATTAATTGTTTTAAATTATTTGTCTGTTTAGAGAACAGCGGTCTTTATTTTTTGAAAACGAAATGAAATATAAAGCATTAACATTATATTGTATGTCTACTCCTTCTCCTTTTCAGGTTGATGGCTTCATTTACAAGCGTTGTCTGTACTCAAGTAACACTTACAAAAGTTCAGCTTAACATGACACCATAAACTCTGCCTTACTTATTGGAACCTTAGCCTTGGCGATATACAACTGTATCATAATTCATCACAACAGATAGCACAACAATACCTTAACACCTGGTGTAAGTAAAAGTCGGAAACGGCTCGAAAATGAATAAACCAGGCGGACGCCACTGGGTCGTCGTGTGTGGCATGATTTGAATATCATTGTGTATATTTCCATGCATGCTCAACTTGTTCGCTACTCTCTCTACATCGACTTAACAGATTCATGAAATGTTATTGAAAGTCATAAGTTAGTAGTCAACAGCTTATACAGTCAATCCTGAGTCAACAATAACCTAAATTAATGTAAATTGACCACCAGTTAGTAGTGAAAATTCCATCTGGGTTCTTTTTCAATCACTAAATGGTTTCAAAAAATGCCACCTATAGTGGCCACTTTCACCAGGTTCGAACGCGTGATGACAGCTTTCGCAAGTTTCGACTGTACAACTCTTAAAAAGTGCGAACTGCCCTCTCTGAAAAAAACCAGCAACAAATACAGTCTGCATTTTCTGAAAACCAATACATCGATGTCATATGGATTTACACTATTCTGTATTTACCAAATGTACACAGTGTAGTGTAATGCACCTCGCCTGTTTAACTATTATAATCAAACGAAGAGACATAATTGCCTTTAAAGATACACGTAAATATGTTGTATTATTTGTATTTGGTTTAGCCTTTTCTGAAAACGTTTGATAAATGTGTATATGTGTATTACATTGGCTTTAAATAATATTATTAAATACAAATTCTGGTGTTTATAGTTTGTTTAACTTCAGAATTAAGCGCAAATGGGCTTCACAGACCCCAAAAGTTATATAACTCGTGAACTATGACACAAGTTGAATTTTTTTAATAAGTTAAATAGTTGTGATCACAATAAAGATATAGCCCATTTCCAATGCCTATACTAGTAGATTGTGTCTGTGTGAACTATTCAGTAACCACTGGTCATTCTATTTTGGTCGTGTTACAAACAAATTGTTAACGACTTTATGATCAACCGTTGAACACCAACTGGTTTTATATTTATCAGTTAGACTGTACGATTCGAAATCGAATAATAAAAAGACACGATGTACTGCATACGCTTATAATTTGAATGAGCTTAAATTCAGAGTTTAATTTTGGGGGCTATATAAATTTGCCCTGAAATGTGAATCAACTTTAACAACAATAACCGAAATATATGCGTCCTTAAAGCCCAGGTGTAAGCTAAACTATTTATCTGCTTATCTATATGGACGTGGAGATGTTGGCTACATACATACACCTCATAGATATGGGATGTCAATGGTCTTCCGAGGTTGTGAATATAAAAACATGAAAAGGGTACATTTGCTGGATGGATCGTTGATCTTTCAAATTATATTAGCTCAAAGAATGTGTCTGTTATTAATTTTGTTGTTGTTATTCTATCTCGAATTCAACAGTAGATCGACCATACAAGAAATAACAAGCTTCTCAGCATGCAAAAAGGGGTAGACATTCTAAGAAAAAAGAGCAAGGAAAAGGAAGAGGATACAAATATTTTTTTGTTTATTGCTATTTACCAAAATACGACTTTTATACAACATTGTGTGTAGTGTCAGATTATACAATTATAGTTTCATACTTTAATTTAGGTATAGTAAATTCTGGCGTTTCAGAGGTTTAAACGCTACACAATCAATATAATATAATCTTTTGTATTTAAAGGACTCTTGAATGCATTTCAATAAAGTGTATTCATTGTATAACAAACTGGTGCCTCTTATCTTAGAAGACAGTTGCTGCATCTTTGCATTACCGGAATCTTGCTTAAGCTTAAAGTATGTTGACAATAACCCTGAACATGGTAAGTGGCACTGAAAATACATCAAAGTCGCCCTTGTGTGCGGGAGAGAAGTTACAATAGTTAGCTCAGATCATACTGACGTTGAATTAATATATCCAATGCGAACATCTACAACGTAAGATCGTTCCAAAAGACATGATAATATCTCATTTATGTCAGTAACTAGAAAAGTACCCAAGTATCAACACGTCCGCGTATTTTGTATGAACATTTTCTTAAATCTCTGTTGAGGAAGACGCCATTAAAATAACACAAAAACTGTTAATTTCAATATATAGAATACATACCTTACAAAACACTCAGAGTCACTAGTTGAAGTTGTCCATTTAAACAATACCATAA
>JAUUEB010473560.1:0-11481 GCA_032362205.1 Clione limacina | reverse complement strand
TCTTAAGAGTTAGACAACAAATAGAGACATTTTGGAAGTTATTGTTTCTTTATCAGGATAAAACATAAAAAAACAACACGTGTTTGAGTCCTAGAGAACGTATTAAAATAAATGACAACACATAACATTTCAGACATCTTAAGACATTGGTTAATGAATACATCCTAGCATTAAAACGATCCAATATTTGCATTTATTGGAAGTGTTCACATATTTTATACGCAAAAGATTTACATTTTTGCCCCCCCCCCCCCCCGAATACACATTAACGAGCAAGCCTTACATGAAAAAAATTAAGCATTTGACGATCCCTCTTCTACTTATGTAATATGTGAACGCCCCAAATAGGCCAATGCCTACTTCTATAACTAATATTATCATGTCTCGAAATTTGTAAAGTTAGAATCATATTTAATCATTCAAAGAGTGATACCTTAATATGCAACTTTAAAAAAGTTCCCATACATATTACATTAATATTGTAAAAGAGTAAAGATTTCAGTTTTCCGAGATTTGGGACATCAAGAATAGAACCGTGATTTGTTTAGGCAATTTAAGAAAAGATTGCCGCTACTGATACTCGAACTCCGACACTTCTAGTTATTAGCCCGACGCTTTACCACGACACTAGCAAGATCCTGAAGAATTTGTGTATTTATTCTGACACTGCACTATTGGACTCGACTATCGAAAAAGAAACCAAATCGCAAAAAGTTCACCGAATCGCACCAATTTCATGCACCGGAACGCACTTAATGTGAATATCTAAGAAGAGCGAGAAGTAAGATTATCAATGAAAGGTCAGCCTTTGTTGAATAGACTTGCATAATATTATTTGTTCTTCTATTTCTTCTATTATTACAGGATGAACGCGTGCCACTTGTCAGACAATAAGATTGATTAAATACATAGTAATATACATTAACAACACAATAACATACATCAAGAAAACAATAACATACATAAACAAAACAATAACATATATTAACAAAACAATAACATACATTTACCAAATAATAACATACATTAAAAACAGTAACATACATAAACAAAACAATAACATACATTATCAAAACATTAACATACATTAACAACACAATAACATACATCAAGAAAACAATACCATACATAAACAAAACAATAACATATATTTACAAAACAATAACATACATTTACAAAACAATAATATACATTAAAAAACAATAACATACATTAACAAAAAATAACATACATTATTAAAACAATAACATACATTATCAAACCAATAACATCCAAAACAAAACAATAACATACATTTACACAACAATAACATACATTAACAAAACAATTATATATATTAACAAAACAATAACATACATTAAAAAAAAACAATAACATACATTAACAAAACAATAACTAACACACATTAACACAACAATAACATACATTAACAAAACTATAACATTCTTAAACAAAACAAAACAATAACATACATTTACAAAACAATAACATACATTTACAAAACAATTACATATATTAACAAAATAATAACATATATCAACAAAACAATACCATGCATTACCAATAGAAATCAAATAAGTCAAAAGAATCATAAAATGTAGTTGATTTAAATCAAGCGATTTAAAAAAATCTAAATCAAATGATTTAAATCAAACCAACCCTGGCGCCTGCAAAAGGTAAATTAGCAGTTAATTTACCCTATTTTCTTACTATTTCAGTAAGGACAACTACTGTGACAGAGTAAGGATTAGGGTTGACAAATCATACCGTTTACTGGAATTCCTAGTAAGAAAATGAAGTTAACTAGATAGAAGCACGGACAGACGAAATGTCTTATAATTACACTCACCTGGGGGACAGGAATCTCTGTCAGTTTTCGGGCACACCCCGTTAGGGTCCCTGTTTGATGACCCCATCAGCTGGTGAAAAAGAAACAAAAAACAATGGTTAGATTTTTGTTGGATATGAATGGACAGATTATCTTCATTTGTTCATTACATTAAATTTGGAACATCATACCGTCTATTAAGGTGATACATTTGTGAAAAGTAAAAACGCAAGGAAATTCAACGGATACACGATCATCGATGTTCACGTTCTCGTAAGATCTTTTACACAAAAATATATATAAATATATATATTTCATTTTTCTGATAGTGTGTCAGTTCTGTATGAATCGGGTTTAAAGAAACGTTATTATCAAAGTGTGAATTTGAAAATTATTTGAATTGTGTAAAATAAAGAGTCATTTAATAATTCAGTACACCGAAAAGATCAGAGCCATCTCGATAAACTAATTATGTTTATTTTTGTGGAATAAGGACATTAAAATGAGGAAGTAATTTTCAAAATGGGAAAAAATAATTTTTTGAAATGGGAAAATGAAAAAAATTGGTAAATATTCTTTTAAATTGGTATTTATTTTCTTGAGAGTGATTTTTATTAGAGTGGCCAAAAATATCCTTTATAAGATCCGATAATCCTTACTCTTATTTCTGTTACCCTCTATGAATGAGAACATCTGTTGAATTTTCACTTCATAAATATCAAAACGTTGCCATTATCTTTCCAATATCAACCAAAGTTATCACTAGGGTACAGCAGTAAAAATATGAATTTCTGTTTTTGCCAATACTTTTTCTCTTGTTCCTTTTTCTATTACGATATTGATTCACAAATCAAACTGACCCACTAGTTTCTAACAAAGTCGGTCTCCATAACCAAAGATGATCAGAGTCAATATAAAAAAGAAGACATTATTAATATCGTTTGACAAGGGTACTCCCGTTTTTCTATAACAGAAACTGAACCCGTTGAGTACACAAATATCATAGATTTTTTAAACTTTGCAGCACAGATAATAATTTAACAATTTGTGTCTTTAAAAAAATGAAAGCAGAACAATTACATTTCAAAATTGGTATACAAAAAAGAGGTGCAATTTCTGTGTTCACTGCCAACAATCTCTGTTATAATAGACACCATATTATTAGTTCAAAGTATTACATATAATAAGTCTTCTAAATACCGACTATTGCAAAAAATGTATTTGCAAAGGTCTTTGGATACGAGTTTTACCCATACATAATAGGGCAAATATGATGACCGTATAATTGGTGTATAAATATCAATGTGAAATCTGGAGACAAAATCACAAAACAAAATAGAAAACAAGAAGAGGTGATGAAAAGACAAAGAAGGCAAAATGAATTTCATTGAAAAAGTTACCTACTTAAAAATCAATGCTAAACAAATTAAAATCTTGAAAAGAAATTCATTTAAAATGTACATGAATATCAATGTTTAATTCGTACCGGACCGAAGCTGCCTCCTATTTGGTAAAGTTTATTCCACATTTCATTTTTATCAGCATCGGACTTTTTATTGTCAGTGTCTTGCTTTTCCACCATTTTGTATCCACTTTTTGAGAGTGAGTCCACAACAACTGTATACATTACACACTTTCAGTAAGACACACTTTAGACCACAGGCCACACTTTAGGCTTGATGGCCACACGTTAGGCTTGATGGCCACACTTCTGGTTAGCTCACACTTCCGGCTAAGCCACACTTTCGGTTTGATTAACGTGTACACTACATCAGATTTGAAAACATTCTCCTTATGACGAAGTTCGAAAATATTTCACTTGTAAACATGTACGAAATATGTTATAACCTTAAATCCTTTTAAGCGAATGTTGAATACATTTTTTTATTTGTTTGTCTTTTTAAGTCAATATGCTCTAGAGAAGACAAATAAGAAAATAAAGATGAGTAATTCCGGGAAATATTACGTCGAGTGACCACATGAAAAACAGCTCATTGTATGTGAATTAATTCCTTTACTTCCCTACCAATAAGGGAACACACAATAATTAAGGTATTTATAAACACAATTTTGTTATTAGGTGATAATTAATTAGCGCCATCATATCTTGAGAACAAATTTGTATTCCAACATGAAGTAAACATCCTCAGATACAAAGATTCCAACGATACACACGAACAAAGTCCGATCCTACTTTTTAAGGTATCAAATAAATATATCTACTGCCTTGATTTATGGTTTGCCAAACATTTCCTATCCTTCCTATCCTATGAGTTGTCAAAGCTGGACGATCAATTAGCAGGTTTGTCGTATCACAAGGCGATCAATATTGGACAAGTGAATGTATCCATGATGAAAGGATATGAGAGATGAGTTCAAGCTTTACAAGCCCATCAGGTGCAAAAGCGAAAGAAAAGAAAAAGGGTTGAGCGGCCAGGATGGGGACATTATGATCAATATCTCTCCTGGCCACAGGTGAGCGCTTCGGTGGTGAAGTAGTGAAGAAGTGCTCAATGCTCACTCGAAGTGGTCTCAGCAATGCGCTAATACAAGACTTATTGGGGGAAATATGGTTGATAATGTAGAAACAGTATACAACCAATAGCGATTCACATTCCCATTTGCAAACACACAAAATCAATATGTATGTAGTGTCCGTACAGCATAAAATTATCGTTATCAGTATTTCTCTCTCTCTCTCTCTCTCTCTCTCTCTCTCTCTCTCTCTCTCTCTCTCTCGCTCTCAAACGTACATGCAACGAACACGCTTCGATACATACGAAAAGATGTACACATAGTCTGCTTCTCTCCCAAAAAGCACCCCAAAATAAAGACAAAAACTGACATCCTTTTTCACTAAAAACGCCTTATAAATTCGATCCGTAACGTTTTTTGGTATTTTTCGAAGATTTATATAAAAATAGCATGTTTTGACTATATGAATTATGAGCAATGTTTCTCACTTAAAAACTAACGTCTCGTAATAAAAACAACAGTATCGGTTGACTCCAGACGATGAAATAAAAGGTATGAAAAAGGTATATCCCCCAGTTTAAGGTGTAACAAACATTATATCCTCCCAACAGAACATCTTGAATTTTCACTTAAACATCCTCCTTGAATACTTTCCAGCACATTTTCAACTATAAATCACGTCTGATAAATAATTGACACACTGGTTGACGGTTTGTTTATCTTCACCGTAACACACCGGTAAATAACATGTACATGTTCCACAATCGTGTCTTACTCATTTAGGTCAGACGTTATCTATCACCGGGCATAACAGTAGAAACATGGTGGCAATTGACTAGACAAGAATTGCTACTATCTATGGCTCTTCAGATAACGTTAATAATAGAAGGAAAAATTATATAATAAATGTATGATAAATGTATCTTATCTAACCCCCGCCTTCTAGCGAATGCCCATAAACATAATAGGCGCACGAGCCGGAACCCATACAGCAAGTTTGATAAAGGTGTAGATTATGAGTCATCAGTCATCAAGTAGAATTTCCGGTAAATTCCGAACAAAACAACACAACAAAAAACGATAACATTAGAAAAAACGGTAACTCCTGCAAACATTGCTTTAAGAACCATTACAAGTCTATATTTAAATTATAAGCATAAGCCACTGCTGATATCAAATTTGTCAGACTATGATATCAATCTTATCAACAATTTGTGATGCTTGATGTTATCTGTTTATATTTTAATTGATTTCCAACGCAGACGTCATAAAAATGTCTGAACTTGTGGTAAATCGAGATAAAATTGACTGGATTAACAAAGCAAAATGAATTCTTGTCAAAGTGGCTTTAATTGTCACGTCTGTCATCTGTTTCCCCCCGTAACATTACATGGACATATTTATAAGATTATCCTGTACACAATGACATTTAAGACCATACAAAAATCAATACCGTACGTTGTAGACATCATTGATTGAAACCAATAAAGATGGGATTGTTTTCGTAGCACGGTCACAGCTCGGTCCAAGTCAACTAAGTAACCGCTAACAAGGATGGACATTGTCATTGGAATTTTTACACGCATATGTTGCTTTAGCTTATCTACAACGGATGACTCCTTTCGCCTAAACGGTGGCCATTATCAACTTCACGTTTAATCAAAATACTTTATGATAAAGTTATCGTGTTAATGAAGCTGTTCTGATTATCTCACTCTTTGACGATACTCTTGACATTATCTCACTCTTTGACGATACTCTTGACATTATCTCACTCTTTGACGATACTCTTGATTATCTCACTCTTTGACGATACTCTTGATTATCTCACTCTTTGACGATACTCTTGACATGATTATCTCACTCTATGACGATACTCTTGACATGATTATCTCACTCTTTGACGTTACTCTTGACATGATTATCTCACTCTTTGACGATACTCTTGACATGAGATTTAATCCTCGTCACGTTCGCAGCTAAAGAATAGAGCCTAGAGATAACATGCATTTAACCCCCGTGACATGTTTTGATAGAAGAAGAACATATTCATTTTGTGTTAGTTTACTTACTTACTTCTCACCTCCCTCCTCCCCCTCACACATACATATTCTAGTGATACTAAACCTCCTCATCCAACAGTTTTTAGTATCTATATTAAAAAAAATCACGTAAGATTCACAAAGGTGGTCACAAGGTTCCTGGACCTTATTTATTTTGTCCCCCGAAACCATAATAATAAAGAATCTTTGGAATATTTATATCTTGCCATATAGCGATAATTCTTTAAACGCTAACATTTAAAACCCTACTTCAGGAACTGAAAGCACAAAATCTTCTAATCCTGATAATATCACTTCATAAAAGAACAACTTCATTTTAAAAAAAAAAAGCTTAGTCGTAAAATAATTAAGCAGTCCATGAATCCTGAATACTGACAGATGATGAAGCTCTGAAAACATGTCTGAAAACTTGAAACTATGATTCACGTGAAACTTTAATGGAAAAATGAGCGAACTTCACTTCAGCACAACACAAAAAACCTATTGCGTTAAGATTTTCACAAATAATAAAACTTAACACAAACTGCTACTGTCTAGAGACACATCGAGTGTCCAGTAGGGCAAAAACAAGATACAACGATAAGCAGTTTACAACAGACAGATGTTCGCGGCCCATCTAACTAACGTAGCGAACATAATTCTGGGTAACTTCACTTATAGTACATACAGTCAGTCTAACAAAAGGCTACACAAACATGCACGGTAATTGGGAATAGCGCAAAAGATTGCTTCCACTGATGTAATATAGCGAATGATAGAGCAGCATGTTATGACAAGGATCCGACTGAATGGACATGTCATGACATGGATCCGACTGAATGGACATGTCAGAAAGACAAAAATAAGATTGACTTGAATTACAAAAGAAACTGTCTGTTGTATAACACTACAGGATGTGATAATGTCAGTATAACCCGTGTCATTGACAATACGCTCTGTTCTAGGGGAAATGAGACACCATCGTGGCAACAAGCTTGTAAAAACACTGACAATGTCATATATCATGTATTCTATTTATTTTCTTCGTTCTTTCTCTCTTGAAACAACGACATTTTAGATTTTAGAAATAAAAGGGATTAGATGACCTTAAAGCAAATTCTCGGCTTCGCATGCTAGAAATCCAGGATCGAAGGCGAACATATAAGAGACGTAGCCCTTGGTTAGAAAGTGAATAAAGCTTTTTTTTTAACGGAAATAAACATGGTTGTATTTTTTGTTTGAAAATCACGCAAATGTACATATTAGACACTAACTCCCCTGACCTGGTCATTTGGTAAATTAGCTGTCAGCTTGTGCTTTAAGGTTGCATATGTTTACGTCTTTTGCAACCCAAAAAGTTACAATAAATGAAAGGTTGGTAAAACTAGGCATCAGCGCAAAATATATTATGAATTATATGGCGGTAAGTAATTATTCATATAATACTCTACAGATTACTGTTCAGCATCGATTGTAGTTCGGCATTAGGATGAATAAAATGAACATAATTTAGAAAAAGAAAAGTGGGATAACAAGACTTGCCCTAACATATCAACAAAACACTGAGTGAAAAGAAGAAAAAATCAAAAATCCTTTATCACTAAATCCCTGTAGACTGGACGTCCGATTAGAGAAATTGATACTGTCGAGTTAAATAATCCCAATCTCATCATTGATACAATAATCCGGTCCCAGTGTGTTCATACGACGTAATGAATGACATACGAGTTAGTAAAGGAATCAAACTCACACATCTCCACTCATCTAAAACACAATATTATTCATGAAATACACAATTTTTAAAACAGATTAAACCACACAATTCAATATCAAATATCCACATTTTAAAGTTTCTTGATTACCGCTGATTCTATCTGTACACAAGATAAATGAAATATTTTTAAACCGCTTAAAGCAAACAACTGAAGTTCAAAATTAGAACTGTCAGTACATCCAAGTTTGACTACATTTTATCCTTCAAAAACAACTTCATATATCGACCCATAGTCACACAAGATTTTTGCTATCAATAGTTGACAACCAGTGACCATCACGCACACATCCGGGTAAACGTGGCAATCATTAAACATGTCAATATCTTTATCCTTAGAGTTGTTGAAACAGTTCACGACAGAGCTGACAAATCATAACACGGAAAATAGGTTTCCAACAAGCCAATCTCACGACGCCATTATGGAAACATCGATTTTGAACACTTAACAAGTTCTATGACACTTAAGAACGTTTAGAGGATGTCTTGACGAAAAAAGCAGGAACATTTTTTTTAAGAGAAAAAGTAAAAGAACAAAGCAGCAACTCTGTATTCTGAATAATATATTAAGACAACAGTTCGACACGATATGTAATACACGTATTTGACTTCCGTTTTGTCTCACTTCCGCTGTGTCTCTCCATAGCTTTGTAACATGAGCATAGTGACGTGTTACAAGATCAACCACGAAGATAGATAATATCTTTGTTACTAGAGGTGGTAGTAGCCCAAGAAGACCAAACGAGGACCACAATTGTACATAGCATTCGACTAGAATGAAGACATCGATGTCCTAAATATGTTTAATGAATGCACTCAAGCCTTTGAGACACACAATTATTTTACGAAGTTTTTTTTCGGTTTAAGATCTTGTTAATGTCTACACTTATAAACTCCAATAACTGTTAAATAATGATTTGCTGTTGTTTCAATGTTTAACTCAATACCAACGTAAGAATATCCCCGTCACCTCCAATGAAATGTTCAAAACATTAAAAAGTCATTAACGAATCATTGAATCGATGTAGAACTTAGCGACACTGTGTCAAACAAATTTAATCGCGAAAAGCTCACACATTTTACATAACAGGTGAAGTTGTCATCGAAATCTTAAAAAAATAAAACGAATAACAATTCTGTTGTTTACACACATTCCAGAATGGGGTACTGACCGATCCCCTGGGATATTAACGACTAATATTTCGAGGCTGTCGTAACACCAGCAGTGGCTCTTTTGGGAAGCGTGACGTCGCACGGCTTAATTAAGTCACTACATCAATATTGACTAGTCCCTGCGACACCCTGGCCCTGTCTACACTATTGTCCACTACTATACTGACCATAGCTGACCACTCACCTGTCATGACCTCGCTGCCAATACATGTCCAGCCTAATTCAATCTACTTCTTTATCACATAAATAAACAAAGAGATCGATGAGACTTGGGCAGATTATTTTAGACAAGACACGACAAGTTTATAACTCAGTACATTTGGAAAATTTCATATTGACTTAAAATACTGAATAAACAAATGTAAACTCCATGCATTTAATGCCAACTAACAAAGATAAAAAAGAAGTAATATTTTTGGTTTGCAAACAACAGAGACGGGTGGGGTGGGGCTTGGAATAACCTAATCCACCAAATAACTATCAAAAAAGGATCACCTGAAGTACAACTCTGATACCATGATGTTTTTTGACTAAAATATTCACAATGTACGGATCAAGCTAGGTGTAAGAAATTGTGCAGAATGTGCTGTATTCTATTGAACATTTTATACATGTACGGTGTTTTAAAGTTTTTAAATTACATGAACATGTTGCGTTGATGCACGAAATGAAAGTTCTAATGATCTCTCTCTTCGACATAATTGAAAGAAAGAGAAATGTTATTTTAACTTGCACTCCGTTGCAGAAATCAAGTAAATATTAACACATACTCATTTCCGTTTCCCTAAACCACAAAATGGGGAAAATATCATGGAAGATGGAAGAAATACTAAAATCACAAAGTAAAAACTGCCAAGGTAATTGAATCAACAATACAGTTAATTATATTGAAAATCCAAATAACAGATTGGAACACAGGGAACTATATGAAGAATTTGTATACACATGTGTTGTATCACCTGAATTGAATCTGTTCTAATTGTACGACTTGTACTTGAATCAAGTTGATAGCTTTACTGATGTAGAGACAGTGCTCAAGGAGCTGACATGAAAGAAGACAAGTGGTAGAGTTATGGCCGGAGTCAAGGCATCGAACTGGTCATAAAGATATTGTGAGTGGTCATTGGACAGTTCCTTGACCTGTTTACCTCAGTCTCTAGCTTGTTCTGACAACTCAGACTAGGGGGTCATATCTATAGCACTGTTTGATCTAACAGGAAATAAGTCTTTTATTACTAGACTAGCAAACACACATACACCAAGGTACGATTCCGTTCTAGAATAAAGACGTGTTAGGTAACTCATAAATCTTAGATAACTTGGTCAGGAGAAAAAGTCGTTGGTTCGAGATTGCTAGAGAGTTTTAATAGTGCCACCCTAAATTTGGTGTAACGCGATGGTATTTAAAGGTCGACGGAGAAATAATTGTCCAACACAAATACGATATCAAGAGGAAATCACATCCCTTGAGTTTAAAGTCAATAAAGTCAAAGACACAAACATTTATAATCATCCAATGACATTTACTTATAAAGCCTGATCTACAACTTTCGTTTCTAATAGTAAAGATCTGTATATCAATGTACACAATCTAAAATAGACATCAACTAACAGAGTTAAACACCATTTTCGCTAACGTTTGTCAACTCCCCTTCAAAAATATTTAAAAATTAAGATACAAGTTTGTACAAAACTGTCTTCACTGAAAATCTCTGTATGTTTTGGTCGTCAAGTCAAGTTTGAAGCACGGATTAACCTTATCGTGAAAAGGTAAAGCGAGTGGTAGATCAAAGTGATCTATAAGCAGTTATTTAAAGATGTTGAGGTAGAGATCGAAGTGTTCTGACATCATCATGTTACTAATAGGTGTATTTGGAAGGATGATCAAAGCTTCTAAGGTCGTCCGTATATTCATTCCTTGGCTACTGTTGATGTCACCTCGCTCTCAACATACATTTGTATGTTATTATGCAACAAATAATATGTGATAATTACTTTCAACTAAATGTAGACTTACACAAGGTTATAGTTACAAAGTCACACCAAAACTAAATAAAACACAGCGGCATTTTTGTCGAAATTACAGTGTCAATGTTGATTTCACAAATTGATCATATCAATTACGCTAAAGGTAATGAGCTAAGGAACTTAAGTATTTTCTGCCACAAAATCTTAATTATTTATCGAGACAC
>JAUUEB010473538.1:0-11481 GCA_032362205.1 Clione limacina | reverse complement strand
ATCAGTATTCCCGCTACTTTTTTGAGTAGAGTAGTGGCTTTCTTGAGTAATTACTGAGTAGAGTAGCGGACTGAGAAACCCCGAGTAAAGTAGCGGCTCAGCCGACGGGAGTGTTACTCCCGCTACTCTGCCCCGAGTAATTCCGATCACTGCCAGTGGTCACATCAACTAATTAATGATACAACACAAATTTTAAATATATTTCTGATCAACTGTCGAAAACCACAGGGTTCTTTCTAGAACTGTTCGGGAATTATAACGTTTCTTTATCTGCCCATAATAAAAAAAACACCCTGTATTACTTACTATATACGCTGAACACCTAACTAAAAAGGCATTTTTTCACGAAAAAATCACTCAAAGACACTATTTTTTAATTTGATTTAGACGTGTTATTCCAACAATTGTATTGGTGCTCAATACTAAGTTACGACAGTTGACCGTATCAGTGGTAAAATTGTGTCTTGATGACGTCACGAGTCACGGTCAAGCTGGACCTTATAACTCAATAACTAATAGTCGTACCGTAGAAAAAAATAATTCATATTTGTAGTCGTCTGGGCAACACTATATTCTATTTATTTGTGATAATCCTCGATCCATTCTGAGCATTTTGTTTTTTTTACCATTTGTCAGCCCTATTGGTCAGTTTGCTTAAGTTGTTTTTTTGGCAAGGGCAACATTGTGCGTCTATGTACCATTATGATCATTCAAATCTAAGTCCTGTTGAGTCATGGGAGTGAAGAGAAACCCTTCATCCCCCCTAGTTATATGTCATCTACGCTGATTAAGTTTAGACAATATATTTCAATTAAGCGACATACTTTTAATTTTTTTTCAATTTTTAGAGGTGATCTATATGTCTCCGAGACCTGTTGGTTAGCGTTTCCCCGTTGTGAGTAGCCAGTGGAAATTATTCATATCTCCTACGATATCATAGTATATACTGTGAAATATTAACTCACTATTTCATCTGCTTTGTGAAATACAATTCAACGCAATTTACGATTATATAACCTCTTAGTCATAAAATAACCGTCTATGAACTGTTTGAAAGATCAATGACCTTTGTCTGGCAGCCCCACCTTACGAAAAAACCATGTCATTTGATATTATAAGACGCACATACCTTTTATATATATAATTTAAGATATCCAATGGTGTGTATTACCGAGGAAGAGACCTCAAGGTTCAAAATTTGAACCGAGGCATAGTACGTAAGCAAAAATTACTCACCGCCTGTCTACGATCGTTTCAGTCCGAAGACTATAATTTAAGATAGATATTTTCACCGTCAAGTTATGTCTCGTTATGACAAATTAAAACAAATTATTAGCTTATTCAGAGAAGACTAGAATGGAACAAGAAGACAAATAAGAATGCTAATCGTAATTCTTCATTGTTGCTTCTGTATGATTATTGCCAAGTGTTATCACTAAAACAAACAAAGCGTCAACACATGTTGTAAAATTTCCAGAAAATGTGCATTCTTCGCCTTTTATATCGGTTTATTGTATTTGCATTTGAGGAAGCAGGATCAACGAACTCCACGCGAAAAATTGTTGTTCTGTGGTCTAAAAAATGATACAAATTCTTAAGTCTATCTAGGAAATAGTTGCCAGATTGTGCATATAATAAAGCTGCTCACATAAGAATAATGAATTCACAAACCATAAGAAAAACGTGTAAACCCCGTATTCGTTCATGTTCGTGAGTCAAAACAAACGTGGACCGTTTGAACATTTTGTATATAGCTAGAGCTACTTTGTATAGAAAATGCGAAAAACATAAATTCTTATCGTTTACACTTTTTTTTTATTCGTTCAGGGGTCGTGTAAATGAGTTCTCACTCCATAAATGGTGTAATTTTAACTAATAAACAACTGGTCAATGCCTCTGTACGGGTCAATTTACAGTACACAATTTTTCTGACTGCAATAAATTGTTACAAAACGCTTTTAGGAACCTAATATCGACAAAAAGTTCATTGATGATTTATTCGCACAAGGGTTATGCAAATGAGTGTTCTCCATAAAAGGCAGTTATTTAATCTCATAAAACCACTTGCATAAGCCATGTACTAGTTAATTAACCCCTGTACCAGTCAATTAACCCCTGTACTAGTCAATTGACCCTTGTACTAGTCAATTAACCCCTGTACTAGTCAATTAACCCCTGTACTAGTCAATTAACCCCTGTATTAGTCAATTAACCCATGTACTAGTCAATTAACCCATGTACTAGTCAATTAACCCCTGTACTAGTCGATTAACCCCTGTACTAGTCAATTAACCCCTGTACTAGTCAATCGATAGTTTAGACTCTTCGAAAAAAAACAATTTAATTTAATGCTGATAAATAAGGCGTAGCAATTACCAGCGGAACTGAAAAGGCTTTTGTTTTTTACAATATATTTCTTTATACGCCGACCATCTTACTCAAAATGCCCATTTTCACGAAAACGTCACCTAAAGTCACTAAAATGGTTTCCATCTGTTTCGTTTAGTGACGCTCGTGCTACATTTGGAGCTGAACATTAAGATAAGAACGTTTCGAAAGTTTACCTTGGTGAGATGGTGTCTTGGCGACTTCACGGTTAAGCTTGATCTCATAACTCGACAACCGTGCCTTAAAAAAATCACATATTTGAAATCGTCTCGGCAACACCTGAACTTACACAAGAAAAACGTTTGAACACACCAAACACAAAAATGTAACTATAATTATCTCAACGTATGAATTGTCGTGGAAACGGTGGTCATTTAGGTTTTTGAATACACATCATTCAATAAATAAAGTTTTGTCCCGTGCTCATGTTCAAGCGTACAGGAATCAGGAGTAAAAGTCCTGGTTGTACTAAGGATAACGCATAATGTGGTAGTTTCCCGTTGCTTTCCACGCGCCTTTACTTCCGCTGTACCTAAATATGTTAGCTACTCTTTTCTTCGATCAACGAAGCCGCAGAGTTGATGGGGGGTGGGGGGGTGGGGGCGTTTTTTGAAACACAAGACAGCTCGGACCCACAGTGTTCTTCGTGATAGACCGTTGCTCTTACCAACTGAGCTATAATGCCCCATCATTAACTCTCACTCAAAGTCCGACAAATCAGTTGCTCGCTACCGACTGACAGCTACTATAGTCACATGTATATAGCTAGCTCCTCATCTGATCGACAAAGGTCCTCAGTTATATATTCACTCACTTCATAATAGATAAAAGTGACAGAAACGTTTAAAGAACTTAAAGTTTACGACTTCACTCCGGACGAATGATGTGCGGTTTACAGAAATGCTTTAAGGGGATTATCCCGCAAATTGATCAACGATAGGAGCCAGCAAAAATGTGAAAAAGCTAAAACACATACAAAACAGATACGCGCAGCCACCACACCAAACTGCAAAAGATGGGTGGGCGCTGGGTAGACGTAAACAGTAGCCAACAGCTCGCAGACCTATATAGATGCGAACTTATCTCTTGGTCAAAGGCTGAGTAACCAGATGATATGAAGAAAAGTTGCTTATTGTTATGTAATTTGATGTGAAGTGTACTGAGTGTACAAGTAAAAGTAGAGTGAGCCGAACAGTACTCATGGATTCGTAAAGAACTCTTTACAAAATTCGTCTTTTTACGAGAATTATTGTTTCAGTTGTGTGCATTGGTGTATTAAAACCCTCTGGTTAACGATAACAAGAGTTTTGTTGGCGTTTTATACTTATTTAATAATTGGTGTTTCTCTACTTTACGATTATGGTCGAAAATGGATCAAACTACATGTGGAGAAGTTGAAAACTAAAGGGATGATTTCATACTTTAACATGCGTGTAGAACGTTTACTAGTTGTCATAATACTTACTATATCATATAAATAAAAACACTTAATTGTTTGAATTGAAATTGACAAGAGTGCATTGCTGCTTTGAATAATGTGTTTGATTCATCCACCTTGGATCAGACAGTCTGTTTCTGGGACTTCTTCACGACGTCGGTGATCTGGTGTGAATGGAGTTGCTTCTTTTTCTCTTGTGTTCCGCTGTTTTCCATGTCGATTTCTGATTGGTCCATGTTTCACCACCCACAGAGCACATTTCCATACCTCATTGCGTTGAGGCGACATTTGAGTGCCAATTTCGACCTCGTGTTTAGGTATTGTGGATTGCTGAAGTTTTTCATGATGTGGAGTTTCTGTGTGAGGCAGAGGTCACAGAAGCGGTTCCCTTTCCTGTAAGATGGGGCACTGGTCAGGATTTCCCACTTAGGTCTGGTTTGGTGTTCAGTCCTTTCTCCCAAATATGGTGAGGAAAGGTCAGCTATTTTAAAGATACCGTAGAGCTCAACTTTTATACCGTAGAGTACACTTTTTCGAAGATATTGCACACCTTAAATTACGTTTGCATATTTGCTTTTGGGAAAATAGGCACTAGTTGAAAAATAAAACATTTTCAAGCAGATTCAATGCATACATCTTTTTTATAGCAGGCTCTCATATCTATTACTATGCAAAATTATTCCATGAATAGCAGACTGCCTATCCAGTGATGTATAAATAATCGCCCTTACATCAGTGCAGTGTTTTGCTTCTATCCGCGATTCTTACAACGGGTGTGAGCAAATAATATTTCAAATAAGATTGTAAAAACAATTGTAGCAGTATTGGATAAGACGTGTAGAACAAATAAACTAGCATGGGTTCTTTTCGATAGATCAATTAATCGATTCTGATGGCGTTTATATGTCAATCTGATGAAAAAGACGGGCTCATCGCGGTTTCAGAACAATAAAACAAAGCGTTGCTAGAATTATGTGGGATTGGTAAATACAATTAGATTGGCTTTCCTTTTTAAAGCTTTCTGTCATTAAATCAAATCGGTGAGATTTCCTCTGACTAAAGACATCCCCATGGGCATAACCTGACTTGAGACAACAAAACCTTGACTTCAAAATCAGGATAGTTTTGGCTTTTGTTCGTCATTCTAGGTGATTTTCAAAAGTTTGACATAATTGAGCAATAATGATAGCTTTGTATTTGTTTTGTTGTTTGTATTCTACGTAAATTGAAAAACAAAGAGTCCAATTTTAAAGATAAAAGCCAGTGAAAGACTGATCTGGTTTGACCTCGGGGTCTCTTACGTGTGTTTTGAACTTTGGATAGATGACATCAAAACATTCCAAAAAGAAAACATAAAAATAGAAATGGAAACAGTTCTATGAATTGGCAAAATTATTCAATATTCTAAAGTGTCATTGTTTCTGATTTAAAAAAAAACATATTTGTTTCATTTTTTTTCTAACAAGGTGTTTTTTTTACAAAATATATTCGTACACAATATACATATCATCTAATGCATTATACATTTATTATATAATCGAAAAACAAAGGACATAAAGAAAGATATATAATATGATTTTAAACTTAATCCTTATTTTGATTTTCTTATAAACCTTTTCCACATCATAGATGTTGGTAAATAATCCTCCAAAATTGATAAACATATGGCGACTTGAGGAATTTAGTCTTGTCTCAATTATGAACCAAATTCGTCTGTATTAGATATGTCTCTTCATAATTCCGTTAGACAAATAATAAAATGACATCTTAGCCTTCATCCAACTAACTCAGTAGTTTATCCGACCATACGCCCATAATCTAATATTGTTTGTGTAGCCTCGACCAAACGTCTCATAAAGTAAAGATCGTCTCTTAAGTTCATACGTAATGTTTTGTCAGAATAAACGTAGCAGATGTTTTAAAAAAGCAAATGTTTTAAGATGAATATTATCTAAACGACTGAACAATTTTCCAATACCATTATTTTGATTTAGTGAATATCAACAGCCGTTGCGAGCCGTGAGATCTCTGTTCATATTTAAACCTCGTGGTAAAATTAACAGTCGTTCTTTTGTGTTTGTCAGTTTTCTTATTGATTATAACGTAGGGTTTGTTAGGGATATTTTTCATGTGACGTCAGAGTGTGTAGGACTCACTTCGATTTTATTATCTCGAAAGGAGTCGGTTGTATCATTGACTGACTTCTGCGTTAGCGTTACTGCCTTTTACACACTTATATTTTCCCTTACACATGTTTTGCATAATAACACCATTGCTTTAACACTTTTGTACTTCCCTTTCGGTTAGAAGGAGGCCGCTATTCGTCTGCAGAAGGTGCTCTTTATCCAAACTAATCGAGTTATACAGTTTTTAGGGAAGAACATTTGATTTTTTGAATTTTGTCAGGATGGCGCTTTTGTCAGCTACTAATCCTTCGATTTTCAACCACCAATGGATCTTGAGCGTGTGCAACGATCGCACAAGACCTACTCTTTATTGTCCGTCTCTGACAAGACTAGGCGCTTCATCCTGCCTTCGAAGTAAAAGTCATGGATGCTTGTTTTTAAAAATATTGTTGCAATGCTTGGTATGAAAATATACTAATGGATGGAAATAACCCCGATCACAGTAATTCTATTTGACTTTCCCTTTTTTCCAAGCTGTGATTCAATCGAACCTTTCTTTTGAAATGGAAGAGGCTTAGATTATGTAATAAAACAATTTCAGTGACGAAAACCCCTTAAGATGGTAATATAATTGAAGTCCTATCTTATTGGTTTGTAAATAAGAGAAGAAGCATTAACCTTGACTTGAAAAAGGTGGAAAATTCACACAACTCAATTACTACCACGTCATCGCTTAGCTGATTTGATTATCAAACTTTTTATGTAGTGAGATGGAAAGTTGTTGTCTGGTTGTAACAGTTACCAAAAATAGTGTAACACTATAACTTGATTAATTTGTTCAGAGACAGATCCAGGTTCGATGTTGTCCAGAGGAGGGATTTGGTGGTTGATGTATAGTCACAATACAACAATATTAAACCTTCTGTATAATTCATTGACTCAGTATATTCAAAGGGGGCTCTTCCCGTAGATAAGCCCCTGCAAGTGTTAGATGTGCAACTACTTGCATGGTTTTAACAATAATTTTCATTTCGATTGTCATAAGAAATATGTCGAAAACCAGGTTTTACCCAAGGCTAGATCTAAAGAATCAGACATCAAACGAGTTCCATCGTGTCTTTTATCGATTGTTGAATTTTGTTTTCCCGTAGGCAATTAATACTGAGTTTAAGCAATCAATTGTTGGCAACATGGTTGCCTGTGGTAACAATCAGGAATTTTCCCAATTTAGCTCTTTTGTTTGTTGAATTCGGAATTTCTGCTCAAATAGAAAGAAACAACAACCAAAGATAAAATCTTTTCTAGAGAACTCCAACTCCCTAATGATTGTAAGTGCGTTAAAACGGGGATATGTCCTGGAAATTTTGAAAAACTTGTTGCAAATTGTGTGTTTTCAAGGATTTTGAGGAAAAACATTACCTTTTTCAAAAATCCAGGGCAGAAGTGCCCTCTCTTGCCCCCTCGAGTTCATCTAATAGAAAGTGCTTAAATAAATTTACCTTTGTTGTTTTTAACATTTTTGTACTTGCGTAGTTATGATTCGTCTGTTGCTATCAGTCTGTGTGCTAATATATGGTGCAAAAACCTTGTTGACCTTGTGTACAACCTGTATTTACATAATTTCGTTTAAAGTTTATTCTCAAACTCCATTTAAAATGTAAATACCTACTGATACAATCTCTTGTTGAAAGCTTATCTTCGTTGAAACCCGTTTGTCAAGCGAAAAAAAACTAAAGTAGTCAATCAAAAATATGTGCACAGTAATAAACAAACACTTTCTATTTCAAATGGATTTTTATTAAACAAAATAAGCGTAGGAAAACTCCCCTTCACTGGCCTGGTTCCATGTTGAACCTGTTTTTATCGGATTTGTTGTTTGCAAAGAGAAAACAACTAAGTCAAGTAGCTTTTTAAAATTTACAAAAGACTCAATTAAGACTCATTTTTTGTGTTGTTATTTCTCACTTAAAAGTAGGTTGAAAATTTATTGGAAGCTTCTAAGCATGTCTGGAATTTTAATTGTTAGTTATGTGTTTTACTTGAAGTTTTAAAAACAATTTGTGTCACTTTGATCATCGTTTGTAGGCTGTATGACTTATGAGACTTCGTTTTTACATGTTTTCAGTTGAATGGTGATTAGTGTGGGTTGTCGTTATTGCTTTGCTTTAGTTGTTCCACTGATAAACAAACACATGTTTTCCCCCAATTTTATCCTAAACAGTTTATAATTGATCGACCATTTTTCGCATGCGGTCTTAGATCAATTTTACTTAACAGGTTCCACAATCGTATCTGTATATACAGGTAAAAAAAAGTTGTTTATGTGATTTAAATGGTTTTTTTTACATGAAGTGTTTAAGTGTTAAAAAGTTACAATATATATGTATGAAAATTATAACCATATTTTGAAAAATGTACTCTTAAACTCACAAAAATAAATCAACACAAGTCGGCTCTTCATTTGTATTTTACTAAGAAACCAATACACACCTTTTTGTTTTGATGTATATATAAATACAATATGGCACCTGTTAAGTAACATTTATATAAGACTACATGAAAATAATGGTCCATCAATTCCAAGCCGTTTACACGAAAAGTGCTAAAAACAAAAGTTTTTTCTCAGTAGAACAACTGATGTATTTGTTTCCCTCTATATCTAAAGTAGGTCATATTGTGAGTTGTTGATAAGAACACCCGTCTTACCTATTTGGCGATAATATTTAACTTTATGTCACTTTATTCAGGTATACTACTTAATTATAAAGCCAACTTAAGTATTTATAATTACAATTCACATAACTTGCCTAAGAATGTTGATTTTGCTTAGCTTGTAACTAGTCTGTATTAAAGGATTCGTGGCCTGGTAGACATTATAATAAAATAAAAAGTTACATTTCACAAAAACGGCTAATAGGAAGTGAAGTAGGGCATCGCGTTTTGTATCATTTACATGACATATTTCACATTTTTAAAGACTCATTGACACGTGCTATAGTTTGATGTATCAAGTAGGAAATTATCATATAAACGTTACAGGAATCCATTGGCATACAATTGACAAATTGAGATGGGTGTTAACTTTCTCTGGCTTTTTATTCCGTCTGTTTACATAAAATATCAGATACTCAGGTTGTCTTTGTTATCTACGTTTCTTTCTATCTGTCTTCATCTCGGTGTCAAAATGTCTGACGTGTTAACATACTCACTGGCTTTATTCAATATGACTATTTGTATGATCTATCGAGTCGCCAAAATGCGCCAATCTTTAATCTGTTATTTATCTAAACTACACGAATACAATTTCACAATGTCTCGATCAGTAAAACTCCAAGACATTGTATATTAATTCTGAATTTGTCAGTTCAATATCATCAAAATAAAGATTTTTGATCCTTAATAGAATACACACGTCGAAAATCAAATATCACAAATGTTGATAATTTTACTCACGTTCGGGTAATGAATTATTTGTCACGATTTCTTTTGCTTCTTAAATATTAATTGCTTCTCAAGACAACTGACTATGTTTAATGTTTAATGTTCGGAGGTTATCAGAATGAAGAAATTGGAACGGGGAAAATGATTTATGAGAACACTCACCATCTTAAGACACCTGCGGATGGCAGAAATCCCAAAAGAGCAAGGCCAAAGAGTGATTGAACATTTTGTTTTGCACGTAAAAATGCGTTCTCAGAAGTGGACACGACCTTGAACATGTTTTATAGTGAAGAGAGTTTTGATTGTATCTTCATGAAATTCATGAGTTATAAAAACGATATATATGATGTTATTCCTGTAAAATATTGTTTTCCTTACATTAAAAAGAATAATTTTACAACTCTTTTCTTGAATATACTTTTTTCTGATAAAACAAACACCTGTCAGTATTAACCAGTTAAACAGTTTATTTGGTATTTTTTCTTCAAGCCATTTAAAGCTAATGAATCAAAGCAATGTGTACAATTATACTCGCTTGGTGTCACACAAGACAAGCGAGCACTTTCACCCTATTTCTGAAATGTGATATGCCTAAAAATATGATGACTGATAAATAAGTATTTCATTTATAAAACATCGTTTTTTGCCAAGTGAATTCCAACCAAATCCTTCAAAGCTTTATTATATTATTCTTTCTTACTTTCCTTCATTATAATATGTTTCGTCTAGTCTAATTAAATTATCAAGTTCTACGTAAATTCTGCTTTCCCATTTAAGTTGACTTTCTGTAGTTTTTTTGTTTTATTTTCAAACATCTCTGTGGTCCTGTGTATTTCGTTCTAATTCATATAAGATACTTTGTCACACAACTATTGGTACAATTTCTACATCAATATCTAAAGACTAATTATGATTCCAGTTTAGAAAACGTATACGATGATGTACATCGTGTTACAACGTAATTTTGATTTATAGATATATAGATATTTTATATCACCTGGCTTATATAATCTTCAAATAAAATGTTCAAAACGCTTGCAAAAAGATGTCGCTCAGTATGATGCGAAATATAAATAATGTTGTAAAAGGTGGTGAAAACCACACAGTCGGCTACAGTATATTGTTTCCGCTACATGTTGAAGATCAAGTTTTAAACGAAGCAAATGTTTTGCTATGCTGAAAACGAGCGCACTTGTGTGTCTAATAAAGACAGACAATCAATGAAATGAATAAAAACATCTAAGATCAACTAAGACCAGACGACTCAGTCACGTATGAGGCTATCGAGACTGATAGATATAATCTACCGCTATGTGGACAAGACAGGGAGCAACCTACACAAGTTATGGGTATTTGCAACTAGCAGTGTGTGCCCATGTGGACACCCACATCAGACAATGGATCACATCCTAAGAGAGTGTGAGCAAGGACGACCCTTTTGTACAACCAAGACCTGAGAGAATGTAACCAGGCATCCCAACTTGGGATTCAGAACTGGTGCGATAAGATATGATGATCTACCGCTATGTAATCAAATTGCTGACTCGCCATCATTAAATGCCAGCCATTTCTCTGTACAAAGAACCATTAATGGCCAGGAAGAAGGATTATGAAGGCAATATTATGTTATACAAAAAAATCTCTTGAACAAGTTTGAAAAAGGATACTATTATGTATCTAATATATTGAGAATACAATGAAAATGTGTATGAATGAATATTTCTTTATGAATAAAATTCAGATTTAACAAGAACTCATTTCTTATTTTAGCATAGCAAGATAATGAGATGGTTCTAGATAATACATAAATCGTTTCAACACTAACTGCTACTGATATATCATCAACCCTAGAAACGCCAAGGTGGGGTGTGGTAGCATCGCGCTCCTAGCGCTATTTCAATTTTGCGCTAAACCTAATTAACTAACCGTAAATTCCTATTATATCTTCTATTTCGCATATTTATTCTAAGTGTTGCATAAAACCGCATTCAAATATAAATGACGATAGTTGGTTAGTAATTCGTCAAATATTGTAACGGGGGGGGGGGGGGGGGCATTTCGACTTGTTTTACGGTTGAATACATTCCT